>CAMOHE010026722.1:0-14244 GCA_946598075.1 Artocarpus hirsutus
ATTTTCATTATTATTATTATTATTATTTAATGAATAGTTAATTCTGCCTAAGGTCATCAAGTATGTGACTTGATAGTAAAACTCTTAGGTAAAAATTGAATTATATTCTCAATTATCCCTAGTCGATCATTATTATTAGGATAATAATAAATAAAGACTAGTATAAAGTTTGACTGATGATTATGTTTTACTAATCATGCGTATGAGATACTAAGTCAACTCATAGATACATATTTGAGAAATGATGTATTGGATCGACTCGCTATGAGAATACTACATGGGTAATTGTCATAAGTGATTCTCATCACAATAGTATTATCATAGTCCTCTGACCTGAAATCATCATGGTTTCCTACATGACAAGTTCTATATTTTGACACAATATAATATTATCTTTAACAGGATGATGGAATAGATTGTTGTTGGATATAAAGTGAATCATGTGAGGAATATGAGTGGTTAAGAAGGAATTTGTCCCTCATTTATCATGAGAAAGATATCTAAGGGCCCCTCGATAAGTTAGACTGAAGTAAAATGTATGGCCATACTGAAATGAATTGATAAGGGTTATCAATATCAGTCTACTTAAGATCGGGAAATAATATAATTAAATAGTATAAGGATGACATAAACAATGCCTTATGTTTAATCAAGGTATCTAGTGACAAAAAGGACTTTAATACTTATTGTGGATTAGGGTATGTCGGATTATTGACATTCGCATAACTTGGGTAATCATAATGTCTTGCTAGAGGCCACTTATGATTTGTGGGCCAGAAACAGAATTTCAAGCCCACTACAAATATTATGTGAACCTACAAGGTCGCACACTTAGAACAGACCAAGAACGAATTTTGGGTTAACTGTATCTAGGTTCGATGAACCTGATAATGTCCAGATTCGATGTACTAGATATGTCTAGGTTCATTGAATCTGACATTATCTAGATTATTTGAATCATATTCGAATTACTGACATTATCTAGATTTTCTGAATCAGATTTGAATTACAGACATTATCTAGATTATTTGAATCATATTCGAATTACAGTTTACCCTATTTACAATCTGACTCTATCTCGAAGTCAACAGATATATATATATCTGCTTTAGGGTTTTCAGCCAAATTAAGAAGAAAGAAGGTGTTCTATCATTCTAAAAGGACAAAAAACATTAAAACCCTAAAATTAGAGAGAGTCTTTTAACGCAAAAGAAAGGGTGCTAGCACACCAATTCGTTTTTGAGAGAGTCTGTTCGTGTGGATACCTGCAGAGGACGTTGCTCTAAGTAACAACGTCTGAATCCGATTCTGATTACTAAAAGCTCGAGTTAGGGTGTCACCGGAGTGAACCTGCTCTCTCCCTTCCAGAATCTTGCCTTTTTGTCATCCTGGTAAGATTCTATGACTTTCTTATCAATCTAATCGAATTGCATGGATCCTGCGAGGGTTTTGTGGGAATTAATTTTTTATTTTTGCTGCATATTTGAATCACAAAATCTAACAAAACACAACATACCCGGACCCATTTAGTAAGATAAATTAGATCTTTAATATTTAAGCATAAAGTAAGTCAATAAGCAAGCATAAAATGTTCATGCATGTTTTATGAAATGTTTTTAAATATGTTTTGTGAGTCTAATTTTTTGCTTGCTGAGCGAAAGCTCATTTAAGTATGTTTATGCTATAGGTAAAGAATCGGTCAGTAACATTTGATAGACAATGGTGAGCAATAGACGGATGGTGGAGATGGAAATAGATACTGCTCATGCAAAGTAATATATTTCCACATTTTAAGTTTTTGAAATTTTATGCATTTTAAGTTTACAAAATTTTGTGCATTTATTTCATGCAATTGTATATGTATTAATAAGTAAATGAAAGTATGCAAGTGTGATTTAGAAACCGAGGTTATAGTCATACAACCTTGGTTTAGAGAAGCTTTAATATTTTAGAATGTTGCAATAGAAACTACAACAAATATATAAAAATTTCTAGAAAGAAGTTACAACGTTTAATTTTAAAATTTCTTATAAAAGTTTATTTTAATTTTGGAAAAATGTTTCAAAAGAACTGGTTTTAAATAATTATCATATGTTTTAAAAGAAAATGTTTTAATGTATAAATGTTTTAATAATAAATGTTTCTTAATTTAATTTAAGAAATGTAATAAAAAGAAAAGTTTTATGAAATTAGTATTATTTCGTCTTAAGAAATTATTGCTATGATAGATTTAAAGAGTTAAGTCTTTAGAAATTATTACTATGCTAAAACATAACGATTATTATTATGTTATTCTTATATCATAAGAAATTAGTATTTTTTTCAAAGAAATATTTTATGAAACCATTATTAAGATTTCTTTTAGAAAAAAAATCTTATCTCAAAATTTTAAGTACTTTACATTAAAAGTATGTTTAAGTTTACAATTTGGTAGTTAAGTAACGGGTACGTTAGTAGGGTCGTTACACCCTCAACCCTAAATCGGACAAATCTTGTAATATGTACTTTTAATGTGTGTGTGTGTGTGTGTAATTAAATAGCCCTTAAGAGAAATTATAATGTAGATGTATGATAATTTTACTTACCTTTGTATATTAATGTTTGGGGATAACCATAATGAGACTCCTAATTTGTTCTCATCAATGAGAATCGTTTTTGTCTATTTGATCTAAATCCAATGGTCAAGAACAAACAAACTCACCACAAGTAAAAAGAGTCCATACACACCTATTTGATCAAGAACCCAACAATACAAAAATAAAAAAAAATACTAGACTGTTCCAACAAAAAAAAGGCAGAGATTGCATCTGCTATGTTGCTGGTCGATGGGGATTGCCCGTTTTATTGTGGTGTCCGATGCGGGCCCCACCTTAAGCCTCCATAAGACCCACCTTGCGGGGCCCTCGGACTTATGGCTCTTATTGGTAGACTGTTCCTGTGCTGTCCCATGCACCTATATTGTCCCCTCTGGGGCCCTTTGAGCTAGTAGCTCAATTGGTACTCGAGAAGGGGATAATACGAATGCGTGGGACGGCACGGGAACGGTCTACCAATAAGAGCCATAAGTCTGAGGGCCCTGCAAGGTGGGTCCTATGGAGGCTTGAGGTGGGGCCTGCGTCGGACGCCACATATCTCGTCCTGTTGTCATCCCTACTTGGAAGTTCATATTTAAAAAAAGATCTCGAAGGAAAAATACTAGCAGTTCACTTTTGAGCGCACATCCTTCCCTTTCGCCTGCCATGTGGTTTGGCTATCCCTTTTTGCCTTTCATCTCCTTATCCACATCTTTTAGAATTCGTATTTCATTAATCTTTCCATATCATTAGGGTGTTCAAGGTTATAGTTTCAACCATGAATAGTGCAAAGCTTTCACATATTACAATACTCAATACAAGCCACAAAGTTTCAATTCTTCTCCTACCATAAATAAATTCACATATAATGTTAATTGGAAAGAAACAATATGCATTTATGTATAGTTTAATTCTCAAAGCAGTTTACTTAAAAAAAAAAAGGCACATTTTTTCAAAATTAAAAAGCAGGACAATTTTGCACTTATTTTGTAGAATCCATTTTTTACGTATAGTTTTTTTCTAGTAAGAGAATTTCGTAGATGGAAAACTTCTAAGATTTTGTTTTACAATGTATCGAGATGATTTATGTGCTAATTCCTATATTAAAAAGTTAGGCAATACTATGATAAGTCCCTTTTAAAGGGTCTTATCTATGAACTTATTTTTTTAACCATTAGATTTAATCCAATGGTTTAAAAGATTCAACTTTGCATAATAATAACAAGGTCTTCCTTACACAATCAAAATTAAAATTAAAAAAACCTAATAATTTAAAAAAAAAATAAAGGGAAAAAACAAAAAAAAATCTTATCGATGGATCCACAATGGCTTGGCTTAAGACCCTCCGCAGTCCATGATAGTCGCGACCTAGGAAGCAGAGTGACGGAGCTTTGTGACCTAGAGACGGAGTGGCATGCTCATGGAATCGCAACGTATTCGAATCCCAACCACCATCGTGACGGCCCCAAATCGCCACTTGGGTGGGATTGCGACCTCTGTTGGTATCAAAAGTGGGATCGCAATTGTCGCCAGGGTCTCGAATAGAGGAGCTACAGATGGCACCATAACGGATTTTGTCGTGAGGTCGCACGAGATCTCGACCAAATCTGTCATGATCCATAGTGGTGGTCGACCCTCTAAATAGGACCTTTGCAACCGATGGTGGTCGTGATCTCGCAACAAGGTCATGACAGTCGTTCGAGCCTATGGTTGTCCCTTGCGAAGTCAGACCCATGATTTGTGCAACTTCTGTCATGACCTATGCTGGCAGAGTGTCGTTGTCGATGGAAGCACGATAGGGTTGATGGTTGAGACCTCCATCCGATGGAACTGCTTTGCAACGAGGTCATGATGGACCCATAGTGGTCGCGACCTCCATCTCCATCACGACAATGTCGTCCCCTGGCCACTGGCGGTTGCCTGTTCCATCACGACAATGTTTGTTCATATAGTTTTTTTCTTTTTCTTTTTTTTTTTGTTTTGTGATAGATTTGGTGTGTATTGGGTCATTAAACTAAAGATGAGCTTTCTTATTTTGGACCATTAAATATAGATCTGATGGCACAAAAAAAATTCTTATCAATAAGAGAAAATAAAAGGTCTTATTATAAAAATTCCTTGAAAAATTATGTGCGCAAGGTTTATTTTGCCCACTTGCTAATATAAGAGAAATGATCTATTATTAAAAAAAAAAAAAAAAAAACAGAAGTGTAATTTAGAGGAATATTTGTGTCCTCCACCTAATGTAGGTAGTAATTTCTACATAATCAAAAGGTTGTCACTTAGGTGGATTAATTTGTGCGCGATTATTACTTAACATTGGGATATATCGTTTTTACACGTAAAATCCAATATATTTCAATAATTCAAATTTACTTCAAAGAAAAATTCTCCTCTCTCTCCTTTTTTTAAGGTGGTAGATTTAAATTTTAAACTCTACACATTATCATGAGATAAGATGTGAAATTATCGTGTCACTTGTAATCACAATAATTCAACCCTATTAAATAATGATCTTCTTTCTTTAGTGTATGTTAAATAATGCTTTCCAGATTGCAGGAAAAGAAAAGAAAAGGAAAAGAGAGAGAGAGAGAGAGAGAGAGAGAGAGTAATTGGTTGGAAGAAATTTAAATCAACTACAATGGTCCTCTTCTTTTTTCCTTTTTGTAAAAAACCAATTATAATTATTTTTGTATTAGTTTGTCTCAATTAGTGCCAACATGACAAAACAGGCAATTTCGTGGGGATTTAATCAACTACAGCTTATTATTTCTTTTAAAAAATTTTCAATATCGCAATAATTGCTTTTTTTTTTCTTTCTTTTCTTTTTTTCCGAGATTAAATCGCAAGAGTTGAACATTAATGGGCAGGATATATCAAGTTTTGACTTAATTGCACGTTATCCATACAGTGCAGCATATCAAGATCTGCTAAGATTCCCTCCACCTACCAAACATAACGTGAGTAGCAAAAATTAAACTGATAGATATAAAAAAGGTAAATAAAGGGGATAAGAGGCCAAAAAAATAAAGAAAGCAAAAAAAAAAAATAAAAACACATAGTAACGTGATTAGGTAGTTGGTAATGGCATTAACATATAGCCTATAAATTTTGTTTGACTACTAAAGGGAGTTTACTTGCATTAATGGAAAAGTAAAATAGATGAGTGATTTCATTTCTTACCAAATTATGTATTTACTTTTGTGTCTCGTACGGTTAAATGGACCTCGAATTAAAAAAAAAAAACCAAGGAAAATGAATGTTAGATTTTTTAGGTTGCAACCCTTCATACCGATTCCTATTTAAAGGGAATCAATGCTAAATTTAAATATATTAAACTCACATGTTATAAGTGAATGATTTTTTAATTAAGTAAAATGATATTTTGGCAATTAGATTAACAAGATTACAATTCATAATTTTTTTAATTAATTCATATTCCTAAGTTAATTAAATACTAAAAAGAGAATAAGATAGTACTCATTATGCCATCGAGTAAATGTGTAATTATTAAAAAGGGTACCAACCATTTCTTGATTTATAAAAAAAAAAAAAAAAAACTTAGAATTAGCACACCAAAATTAGCTTTTTAAATTTTATAAACTTTCAAGAATTGGCTCATATTGTTACATATAATAGTCATTCATTTTATTTGTTCATAGCTATTTGGTAATAAAAAATCTACCAATTCATTCAATGCTTCTCGTCCACTCAATCTTCCTTAGTATTATTCTCTTTTAAACCAACAGATGTATGAACACCCATTAAATTTTCCCTACTTTAATTTTCTGCCCAACTGACTCCCTTCTCTCTAAGGATGAGGAAATAAGAAAATTAGAATTAAGGTCAGAAGATTTACTATAAGAGGCCAATAAGGGTGTATTTATACAACTTGGTCTTTAACTGGGATTGAAAAATTCCATGCTTGCATTATGGAAGGGAGTGGCCATGATGCCCCATTCTCCAGGCTAGTACTATGTGTCAGCTTTCACAATCCAGTCCAATTTAGCCAATCAAATTCTACCATTTAGACAACTAAAAATATTATTTTAAATTTAGGAACCCTTTATATTTACTTTAACAATAACTATTTCTCACACATGTCACAATTATTAATTTTAAAAATTATAAGAAAATAATCACTGCAAAATATCTATATTAATGTCTGGAATTTTTTTTTTTTTTTTATATATTACACTGATATCCATGCTATCCCAAAAAAATATACCTAACATAAATATATCAGTGTCTTATAGAAACAGGCTATGTAGTGTATTAGACTCTATCAATTGGCTCGAGACCTAATGTAGATTATCTACTTACTCACACAGTCTTGTGAGATTAAAAAGATTAAGAAACTTTCATCAAATTATTCATGAGAATTATAAAGTTAGCAAGAGAACCCAATGGACTTATGAAATTGAAGCTTTAATAAGCAACATTTAATTCAATTAAGCTTTTAATCAATTAAATTTAATTATTAATTTTAATTTGAGGTACGGTTAGAAATCAAACTGCACTCTTTAGTTTATAATCGATCAAATTGAATATTGATGGATGATAGTGAGGTCTAGATTAGATCAACTTTAATATTTGGTGAGAGAAATCTTTTTTTTTTTTTTTTTTAAAAACACGGATGGCTAGATATATATATATATATTTTTTTTTTTCACAAGAAGGCAGTTCTGGTTTGAAACCCTAACAAAATGAAAGGAAAAACGAAAAAGACTTTAGATATGCAATCACATATCCAACCTAGTTTTTAGGTAGAAAAAAAAAATCCAATGTAGTATAATAGGCTTAACCTATTAGTATTTTTGGTTCCATTGGTTAGCTTGAAATGACGATCTAAACGCCCCTAATTTTAACATCACAAAAATAAAAGAGGTCAAATATAAAATAAAAGTATCATAACTATGACAGCTATTGCCCATTATGCATATTTCTCCCCCATATGTGTGTGTTGCCTAAAATATAAACGATAATGGGTCACCTACAATCGTGGATCCACTGATACATTATTTATGGAATAAGAGAAACGGCGTATCATTATAGTTTTTTTTTAACATGTGTGTTTTGTGTGTCGTTTTATTTTATACTTCAATGCATAATGTTATTTAAAATGTCATATTTGTCTTTTGTTATAATTATTAAACCTTGAAACTCATAAAAGAACTTTTAATACTAGAATAATTAAAAAGTAAGAATATTGTAATTATTAAAGCAGAAAGACTCAATCTACTAGCTAATAAGAATCAAATTCTAAATTTACTATGCATTAAACTTTGTGACAAATGTGCCAGAAAGTTTAGCATATAGCAAATCTATGACTAAAAATGGCATTACATTGGATAGTATTTTTTGTACACTCAAATACTAAATTTGTTATTGGCACATGAGTTTAATATTGCATTGGAGATACTCTTTGTCCTGTTATATATTTTTTTAGAAAATTTCTAACATTTGATTTATTTAACTATTTATGAAAATGACATGAAATTCACTTTAGAAAACTAAAACATTACCATTAGGGTAAAAAAAATACTAAAACATACCATTACCGTAAATAAAATAAAATTAAAAAATAAAATAAAATTTATATCCCACGTTAAATTTTAAAACCCACCAAACGACCTAAAAGGGCGTTTGTGACTCGTACGGCTGCCTTGTAGGGTTCCAAATGCCAAAATGTCGAGTCGCTGCTCAACCCCTTGTGCTAAGGGCTAAGAGCCACCATGTTGGCTAGCTTTGGATAATTACCTTAAATACCCCAAACGGAACTTGAAACTAAAAGATGACTACACTTTTAAAAGAATAAGTTGTATACAACTCAACAGAATATAATCTAACTAATACTTTAATTAATGGTATACTACTGAAGAAATAATTTGAGATTATCCTTTTAAGACTCGTAGGGTGTTTGGGAAATATAATTTGAATCAAATTTAGTTTAAAATACTATACATGTGAGAGTTTTATATTTTGTTTATCTTTTTCTCGATACTATAACATGTGTGAACTTTACACAATAATATATATAAGTTTTAGACTGTAACAACAAAAAATTTTAGGTCAAATTAAGATAGTTAAACATATGTTGAATTTTATTACTCAAACCTTGTCCTGAGTGGAGATTGCCCACCAAGGACTTAAAGTTATCCCAAAAAATAAAAACAAAAAAAAACTACTTAATTAATTGTAAAGTTGTGTGGGTCATATCCAAATTAACCGTACGGCCGAATATTTCCTAATGATGATATTAGTTGTAAAAAACGCAACACCCTTAAAACAAAATAAAATAAAACAAAGGGAAAGAAAGAAACGCAACATGCTATGAAACTATTAAATATTCCCCTGAAAAAACGAATATAAGGAGATAGACTAATAGAAAGATTCCAAATGCTTAAGAGGACCCATACAAGACCGAAGCACCAATTTGACAAAGAAACGGCAAAGAAAAAAAAATAAAAATTGTTAATTATAGTGGACCTTGCCTTATTGGCAGACAGATATTCTAACCTAGAGTAGATAAGCAAAGCTGCAAAAGTATTAAAGGAATATACAATGCAGTAAAAAAAAAAAAAAAAAAAAACAATTGTTTTGATTGGTGGAAACTAGGTCAATGGGAGCAGTGACCAATAGTTTCTCTCTTCCCCTTAGCCATTGGAAGGCCTACCTTATCTCTTTCAATAAATTTATTATTTTGCAACTATGCATTAAAATACTCACAAACATTAATTAATTAATTTGCATGGTCACATATCTTTTTTTTTTTTTTTCATATAGAAGAGTTGTTTGTTTTGATTGGATGAAACTAGGTCAATATAAGGAGTGGCCAATAGTTTCTCTCTTCCTCTTAGCCATTTGAAGGCCTACCTTATCTCTTTCAATAAATTAATCATTTTGCAACTATGCATTAAAATATTCACAAACATTAATTACTTATTTTGCATGGTCAAATATCTTTTTTTTTTCTTTTTTTTTTTTTCATTTAGAAGGGTTGTTGTCCGTAGGATTGCAAGGTGTTCATTTTTCCTAGGGATCTAAACCCCTTTTAAAACCTCAAAACTTGTACATCTACGTGTACAAGTACAACAAACATATATGTATTATAATTAAATTAAATAAATATAAAAGCTTTATAATTTGTTTTTTTTAATACATGTTGACGTTAAAAAAAATTATCGTGTAACCATGATCCTTAACCTCAGAAAACTTGTTGTTCAATAATGGGAATTATTTATTGGCCGGCCAATAATGAAACTCCTAGTTATTCTACTTACTAAATAGAGGGTATATGGCCAAAAAAATAGTCATAATAATAAATGATTGGGTTAACATTATTTTTATAAGGTGTTTAAGAGAGCGGTTAAAACTAAAAATATTAGTTTTAAAATTATAATATATGAGAGCTTTACACTATAACAACTTTACTTTTTATTATATAGCTGCTGAGAGCTTTACACTATTTGTTGTTTGGAACCAACAATTCTAACCAATATGCGAAACGAAGGCTTACTCTTAAATTATAAGTTAAACCTCACATCTTGATTTTTGATATTTAAAACATCACAAAACGAGTTTTTGATTTATCAAATTGTTCTAAATTAATCCTTTCATTTATTTATAGGATGTTTGGTATGGTGGTTAGAATTGTTTTTATTGTAGCATGTGAGAGCTTTATACTGTAGCAAATTTTTTATTTTTACTGAGTATGTGAAAGCTTTATACTGTTCATAACTGACATAGTAGTCCGGTTGACCTTACCAAACAGGACATTATTTATTAAAATCTTTGAGAAAAAAGACGCGTGAGAATCATGTGTAGTGTAATCATAGTTAATTTTAAAATTTTACATGTTAAGGTACGACTGTTGGGAAGTCATTTCTTTTTAACCCAATCAAGAACTTAATAGTCTCATGAACAAAAAGACTTTTTTTTTTTTTTTGTACAAATTTGAAAAATCAAAAACTTGTTTAGGATACTGAAGAGGAAATTAACAGTACAAATATATTCATTGAAACATTTTAGCACATGTTAGAAATCTCTCCATCTGAGAGCTTTGAGAGCCAAGTCTCTCCCTTTCACCCCTCGCGGCGACTAACATTTGTCTGCAATAGTGGTTCCGTTGCACTTGCAATGAAAGATATATGTGATAAATGGAAATCCCTTTTCATCACTTCTGAGGAGGAAAATGTAGAGTGGAGATTGGTCGAGAAATTACCAGATAGGGGCTAGTAGGCAAGCTTCTAACTGACAAATCCTTCAATGGGAAAGTGTTCAAAAGCACCATGGCCTACGCATGGAAAGCTTCACAGAGGTTAGAGATTAAAAAAATCGAGGAAAACATGTTTGTATTTTATTTTGGACATGAACAAGAAGAAGGTTCTCGATGGTGAACCATGGCTATTCGATAAGGCTCTACTTGTACTCAAAGATGTGGATGAAATGGTTTCTCAAAATGGGGAGTGTTTAACGACTTCTGAATTATGGTGCAATTCCATGGGATTCCACTCTAAAATGTCTCTCCACAACTAGGTATGCACTTAGGAGATGAGATTGGAACAAGTCCGAAAGTAGACACAGCTCGAAGCAGTAGGTGTTCAGGCAGTTTCCCAAGGGTGAGGATCCTCATTGATGTCATGAATGAAACCACTCCAACGGGTGGTCAAAACACGACTTGGCTCGTTTAGGAAAGTTGTATGGCTGGAGGTCAAGTACTAAAAGTTGCCTGATTTCAACTGCTTTTGTGGTTGCATTGGACATGTATGGATGAGATGCAAGGTGAAGAATGCCCCCTTGGGAACCACCGGTGGATGGTTGTGATATAATACTGATCTTATCGGTTTACCCCCAAATAGATTTTCAGGCACTTTTCGTGTGCAAGGTAAAGGCAAAACAGGACAGAATCGCCAGACAGAAAGGGTCTTCGCATATCCAAACTACAGCAAGCAAGTCGATTCATCTCCTTTACCGTGCATTAAAAGGCCCATGCATGAGGAAGACTTTCCCAAGGTGGTTATGTGATGACCCGACTTTTCGGATCGTCTCTTAACGTTTTTTTAATCTTAATTAACATTTTTTAGGTTACAAAAAAAAAAACAACCCTTCTTTTTACATATGAAATATATTAACATATGTTAACTTTTTTTATAAACACGTCTTTTCCAAACAATATATGTAATACTTGTTCTACTTATATTTCAAATCATAGTAACTAAATAGTTTTCTTTAAAATAACATACTTTAAAGCATATAATTTATAGCGGAAACAGTTTTGTAGCGGTATTTATACCCTTGACTATGCTTTTGCTCATTTATTATTGCTACCTTAACAATAATTCCGTTCTGGCCTCTTGGCAAGATTTTCTACAGTCTAAAATAAACTAAGTGAGCTATATTGCTCAGTAAATCTAAATATAGTTTACAAAACAATTTTCTATTTATATGCATGATTCATTTATGCTTATTTATGAACTTTAATTATTCATTCTTAATCTTACTTAAACTATGGGTCCAAGTGTTCGCACCATATCTGCAAAATCATTGTAACACCGAAATAATAATAACATTCTTTACTTAAATCTCCCCTTGGGTCGAGAGTTAGTATGACGCTTACTTACTTATCCTTTCTAGTGTATCATTTTACCAGTTCATTTATTGTGATGACATACCATGCATGATGCTTAAATAACTTTAAATAAGCTTATAACAAATGCAATTAATTAAGGACATAAATGACACATTTTAATTAAAAACCCTTGATTCCACACCATAGCTGGGACTTAAACTTACTTAGAATTGGCACAATGTCAACCAAGTTCCCGTTCCTTTGTTATCTACTTAAGTGTCCTACCTAGACAGTATTCTATCATTAGCTAACATGTTTGTTACCGACTACTTGTTGATATTGGAACTTTGACATTTAAACACTTAATCTAATTATAAGTTGGTTTTTCCTAAAAACATGAACATAACATAACTTATTTTCCCTTATCTTACATTTTGTTCCATCACTAATGGAATATGAAAAAAATTCTCTCTAAGGGACGTTTTTCTATCTCGAAAGTTTTGGGGTCTGTTGGAGCGTTTCTGCAAAAAACTATGATTTTGTCCTTGACGAGTCTTAAAAGATTTTAAAACTTGTTTTAGTTAAAAACGTGGATTTTCTTGCTTATTTGCAATAGTGCATAGAACACGAGGCATTGGTTTTCTTTTTGGTGAAAAAACCTATTTTAATAAAACTTTTGTGATTTTAACCTGAACTACGAAAATTTCTACATTTTTGCCTTCGAGACCAAAACTAACCATTTTACACCGTCGGGCTTGATTTTTCATAAGGATTAAAACTCTTTAAAGTTCCTAGATCACATTCTATAACTTTCAAAGCGTTTTCCTTTTTGACACAAATTTCAAAATTTTGTGATTATAACTCTTAAAATTCATATCTCACAAACAGAGTGGAATTTTTATATGCTGTTTGCGAATTCTCCACAATTTTAAATAGTTCTACAACTTTTATGTTTTAACTTTTCTGAAATTAAAGCTGCATAGTGGGGTTTCTGGCCATTTTTCAAAATTATTCCTTAAAACAATTTTTTCAATATAGCCCCTTTTGAAATTTCAATACTTTGCCTTCCTTACAATCACCAGCAGCTCACAAGTTCATATCAAGGAGGTAAATCATCCTCTATTCATATTAAAATCCTTTTTCCAGCAAACTTGTTAAGTTTTA
This sequence comes from Artocarpus hirsutus, assembly GCA_946598075.1. Lineage (NCBI taxonomy): Eukaryota > Viridiplantae > Streptophyta > Magnoliopsida > Rosales > Moraceae > Artocarpus > Artocarpus hirsutus. Next base: position 13,309 of record CAMOHE010026722.1, read on the forward strand.
CTTAAAAATTACATTTATAAAACTTTTTTCTTTAAAAATCCTTAGCCTTAGCTCCCATTCATACACATCACCATCAAACCTATATCATACATCATAGTCATGCCATAAAGTCCTGTTATACAAATCATGGTCCATACTTTATCAAATACACACAAAGCTTCCAAAAAGAACAACAAACTTTAAAGGAAAGTTTAGGTTTTACCTAAGTAGTTTTGCTACCCTTTTGTTCCTCCACATAAAAAGCTTGATTTGGCTACAACTTTTTAGCACAAAACATAACAAAATATCCTTCAAAAACCATCCAAAACTCAAGAGAAAATCACAAAATTTACTTAGTAAAAATATGATTTTTGTCTTGAAAAGTTGTTAACCTTGGCTATCCCTTCTTGAACTTGATCAAAACACATTACAAGAAAAACTACATTTAACAACATATTATTTACGACATGTAGCTTTTCAATGTCGTTGAAAAGTACATACAACGACATCACCAACAAAGATGTCATTAACGACATTTGAAACAATAATTAACGACATCTATATAGATGTCGTATTAAAGTCTCCTTTTAATGACAATAGTTTATTGTCGTTAAAAGAAGTCCTTTAATACGGCATCTATATAGATGTCGTTAATTATTATTTCAAATATTATTAACGACGTCTTTGTTAGAGATGTCGTTGTATGTACTTTTCAATGACATTCAAAAGCTACATGTCGTAAATACTATGTCGTTAAATGTAGTTTTTTTTATAGTGACATGATTGGAAGTTGTAATTTTTGAAAGATATTTGAGAGAAAATGGGGTAGTGGACCTGATTTTGAGAGGAGAGATAATGAGAGTTTTTTTTTCCTAAGTTTCTTTAAAAAAATGATGACACTTTTCTTAAGTTTATCACTAACGGTTTTGTTTTGTTTTTTTTTTTTTTTTTTTTTTT
>CAMOHE010026722.1:14264-34901 GCA_946598075.1 Artocarpus hirsutus
AAAGTACATACAACGACATCACCAACAAAGATGTCATTAACGACATTTGAAACAATAATTAACGACATCTATATAGATGTCGTATTAAAGTCTCCTTTTAATGACAATAGTTTATTGTCGTTAAATTATTTAACGACAAGTAGGAGATGTCATCAAAGTCTTGGAGATTCTACGACACCCCTTATAGATGACATTGGTCAAGATGTCATCTATAAGGGATGTCGTAGAATCTCTAAGGCTTTGACGACATCTCCTACTTATCGTTAAATAATTTAACGACACTAAACTATTGTCGTTAAAAGAAGTCCTTTAATACGGCATCTATATAGATGTCGTTAATTATTATTTCAAATATTATTAACGACGTCTTTGTTAGAGATGTCGTTGTATGTACTTTTCAATGACATTCAAAAGCTACATGTCGTAAATACTATGTCGTTAAATGTAGTTTTTTTTATAGTGACATGATTGGAAGTTGTAATTTTTGAAAGATATTTGAGAGAAAATGGGGTAGTGGACCTGATTTTGAGAGGAGAGATAATGAGAGTTTTTTTTTCCTAAGTTTCTTTAAAAAAATGATGACACTTTTCTTAAGTTTATCACTAACGGTTTTGTTTTGTTTTTTTTTTTTTTTTTTTTTTTGCGATTTTATAAACTTTGGGGCAAATTTTGAATTTGGCAAGTTTTCCCTCCACTTGAATACAACTGGTGCAACTAAAGGGGTGAGGTAACCTTTTGTCCACCTTTTGTGTGTTCCATGGTCGGCCCTACAACCTTTTTTCACAGTGTAAATTTATACTACACTGTATTTTTTCTATACTTTTAGTGTAAAATTGAGGAGATTTTTATTTTAACATTCTAAAATTACATCGACTAGCTTTTTACCCATACTGACTAACTCTTATCATAGTATTTTATCTATCTATGTTTGCACTTTTCCTGCATATTCATTGTATTGTGTATCATTTACTTTTGTGTGTCTTTTACATTATATTCCAATAGTTGTTGGACTATAGACACAAAATCTTCATCAGTAAATCTAACTTATAAATGAGCAATTTCCATACTGTATAAAATTATATCATAATTTTCTTATTAAATTAATATATTTTTCTTCATAAATCTACATCACAAAAATTATAATTAATGTGACATATATATTATTTTAAGAGTATTTTACAAATTTTTGAGTAATCAACTCACAAAATGTGTACATGTAGAATACTCAACATTGCATAAAAATTTTGCATTCATAATACACATATATGATTCGTAAATAATTCATATTTTATCTTAATTATACAAAATATAATTTATCAAACAAAATTTATTTTTTAAATTTAAATTAATTTTAAATTTAAATTAATGAATTTTCTTGATCATTATAGTTATAGTTATAGGGCCGGCAAGTGAAGATAGGGCATATGGAGAAGGGGTCACTTATACCCAAAACATATAACAGCGACATTATAATTGGAGGAAATAACAAGGGGTCACTGGTAACGAGAAAAAAAGTTGGAAACGACACAACCCCGCTGTCGTTTGTGAATTCCACCATTATTTTGTATAGCCCTAATGTAGGACACGTGAGCAAAGCTAGAGTTTTAAATAATGTGGCCCCTATTCTATTGGGACCCAATATTCATAACGAGTCATAGCCTGGGCGGAATACAAATGTGTTGGAACCCATCAATTGCCAATCAAAGCTTCCCACTTCTCCAAAAGACGTGGCGTCGGGAGAAATTTCGGCAAGCATTAAGAACGCTGGGTCATTCCTCTCTCCTTCCCCTTTCTCAACTGTTTCTATAGATGGGAGTAATAAGGAAATAACAGGTCGTAAAGCCCTATCAAAGGGAAAGAGAGGGGGTGTAATGCTAGCATGGGACAGAGAAATTGGACGCGTCTTGCACTTGAAGGAAAGTCTACTAAGACGAAGGGGGGTGATGATCATTCTAAAGATGGAGCTACCAAGAGGAAGAGTTCTGGTGATTTCAAGGGCAACAATAGATGTAAGGCCCAAAGAGTTTCTGAGTTTACCGCTGATATTGAAGCAGCGGTGGGTACTAAAGAGCAGGCCCACTGACAAGAAGGAAAATCCTCTGTTGGAACACTGAGGAGTTGGGGAATCCCCAAGCATTCAAACGCTTGCAGAAGCTTGTCCATAGGCATAAACCTATGTTGTTGTTTTTGGTATAACTTGTCTTGAGGTGCGAAAACTAGTGATTTGAAGTATAGATTGAATTGTCCTAATTGCTTTGTTGTTAATTGCATTAGGAAAAGCCGGGGGTGGGGGGTGGGGGGTTTGTGGTTTCTGAACATGTGGGGAGAAAAGAACGGCGTGAGAGAAGTATAAGGAAGTTTAGCGAAGCGATGGAGGATTGTGGTTTGAGGGATTTGGGCTTTCATGGAGTCACTCTCACCTGGGATAATTGAAGGGGGGATGTAGAACATGTTCAAGCTAGGTCAGAAAGGTGTTTTGCTAATGATCAATAGAAAAATATTTTTCTGTAACGCCTCTACGTGGAGATCAATAGTTTTAATAAATAAAATAAAGATTAGAAAATAAAAATAAAACTTCACAACAAATATATTCGGGACTTAAATGAAAACTCTCAAAACAAAATATAAGTATAAACAACAATTAAAAGTGTAAAACTATCATCATCATCATTCCAACCTTCAGTACATCTTAATACAGTCACAGAAAGTAACAAACGATGCTTACACTTCCATGAAGAACATTCTCAACAAATTATACAATTCTATCGTAATACAACTATATAGCTTCTTCAACTATGTATCTTGTCACCACCTCACACATTATGAGTCCTGAAAAGATGAAAATATTAGGGAATGAATGACAACATGCTCAATAGGAAAAACCATTACTCACCTTTAGGTTTTTATCCTTACCACATTAAAACCTGCATGGTTAGTTAGTTCTCATCATTATTCATCAATTTTATCATATTCAATTCCAGTGGATATCTTATGATCATTCTTACCAAGTTCCATACATATATATACATAATAATTTAGGATTTAATTATGCTCAACTGTATCCACCGTGCAATAGAATATCATATCACTCGATTTAACGAAACCTAAATGGGCACGCTTGATCACCCTCCAAACATTCCAAGGGTGTTCCAGTAAGGGACATCAAGCCCCGAGTCCTCATTAAGTCGATTCCTGTACAATGTGTTCAAGGACTTTCGACCAAAGGTAGCGTCATCATCTCCTTCTATTTTACTTTTTAGGGTATTCGTGCCCAAGTATGTAACCGATGCCCTTTTCATGTCTCACCATTTCTATATATTCAAGCATTATTTATAGACTCAGTTTTCCTAACCATGCTTCTCAATTTATAAAAACATATGTCAATTCATTATGTTCCTCGCTGTACTATATAGGACAAGTTCATGTCATAGTTTCATATGTGATACTCATATAATAGTAGTTCAACATAGGTATATATATCTTGTAGTAAAACAATTAATTTTAATTCCATAAAAATCTCACAAAAGATAAGTAATAGAATCCCTACCTCTTTACAAATATCTACTAACAATTCCCAGCTTACACAATTCACCACGTAAGCTCCAAGTATGCTATTATCCTAAAATGTATAAAATTACCATACTTTAACTTAAATCCTAATTTTTAATTATGTCAATATATCATTTATTTTTATTAAATCTCTGTTTTGGAAAAAGTCATGTCGACAGAAAGCCAGAAAAACGACATAAAATCTGAAAAAATGCACATATGGGTTATTGATTATTCTTTACCCATTCTCAATCAAAATTCAGGTTTGTAACATGCTTCTAAGCTTAAAAATAATGTCTAATCATTCACAAACATCAAAAACACGTTTCTCACAAATTTTCATACCAAAATACAACTTAAAATCAAAGTTAAAGTTTAGAAATCTAACCTTAAAACTTAGCTCAAAACTGTGATTTGATCTTGAAAACATCTAAGTCCCCTTGATCTTTGAGTTGTGAGAAATCGTTTGTAGAGATTTTTGTGAAAGGATAGCTTAAGGTTTCCTTTGGCTTCTCTCTAGTTTATCTCACCATGGAAGAGGCAACGAAGAAGAAGAGAAAGAAGAAATTTTGGAAATTAGGACTATGCTTGAGCTAAATGTAGAAAGACTATTGATATGTATCTGGCCTTATCTTCCTTTGTAGGGGAAAGTAAGCGCAAAGCTTTCCAAACCATCAAAGAGATGGTCGGTAAGAAACTTCAATTATGGAAATCTAAATTTTTTTCTTCCATAGCACGAGAGATTTTCATTAAAGCGGTTGTTCAAGTGGTTTTCGACATATACCATAAGTGTGTTTCAACTCCCACAGCCCTCATCCACTATTCACAAGCTCCAACCACTGATTTTTGGTGGGGTGGTATGGGATAATACAAAATTCATTAGGCAAGCTGGAGTAAATTAATTAGGCCTAAAATTGATGGAGGCCTTGGATTCTAGCATTTGGGAATCATTCAACCAAGCCTTAGTTGCACAGCAAGCTTGGAGGATCATTCACAATCCTGGCTACATAATGGCCCAAGTTCTAAAGGCGAAATACTTCCTTTCTACTAATTTTCTCTTAGTTCAAGCAAAGTTAAACTATTCCTATATATGGAGGAGTATTGTATGGGGGAAAGAACTCCTCAAGCATGGTATCCGTAGGAAGGTGCAAAAGGGACACTTCAATGTTTTCAACTCCCTTTGGATCCTAAGACCGTCCCTTTTTAAGTGTAACGCTCCTAAGTTGGGATTAATAGTTTTTAATAAATTAAATAAAGATCTAAAAAATAAAAATAAACCTTCGAAACAAATTTTTTTGGAACTTAAATAAAAACTCTCAAATCAAAATAAAAACATAAACTACAGTTTAATGTAGCATGTTTAATTTAATAATATAAAACCATCATCATCATTTCAACCCCCAATATATCTTAATACAGTCTCAGAAAGTAACATATAATACTTACATTATCAAGAAGAACATTCTCAATAACATAAAAGATTCTAACTAAACACAGATACATAGCTTCCTTAACTATATCTCTCATTGATACCTCATACTTTGTAAGTCCTGAAAAGATGAAATATAGGAAAATGAGCGACAACATACTTAGTAGGGAAAACCATTACTCATCTTTAGGTTTTTATCTTTGTCACATTAAAACCTGCATAGTTAGTTAGTTCTTAATCATTATTTATCTTATGATATTCATTATGATCATATTCTATGGATACTTCTGTTAATCATTACCGAGTTTCATACATATACATATGTACAAATATTATAGTTCATCAATGTTCATAGGTGTCGGCGTTTCAATAGAGTATTCATCACTCAACACATCGAAACCATGTGCTTAACCACCATACAATCATTCCAAGGGTGTCCGGTGAGGGGACATCAAGCCCCGAATCCTCACCAAGTCGATTCTTGTATAATGCTTTTTGGGGCTTTCAACCCAAAGGAGCGACATCACCTCTCCTCCTATTTTAACTTTTAGGATATTCGTGCCTAAGAATGTAATCGCTGCCCTCTACATGTCTTACAATTCCTCTATAATCAATCATTATATATAAAGTTTGTTTCCTAACTATGCTTCTCAATTTATAACAACACATGTTAAATCAATTTATTCCTTGCTGTATAATACAGAATGAGTTCATGTCATTGTCTTATAAGTGATATTCATATAATAGCAGTTCAACATATGTATATATCTTGCAATGTAAATAACTAACTTTAATTCCATAAAAACCTCACAAAAGACAAGTAATGGATTCCCTACCTCTTGGCGAAAATACTGCTAATAACTTCCAGCTTAAGATACTAAGTTTACCATGCAAGCTCCAAGTACTTCATTATCCTACGACATATAAAGTAACCATACTTTAACTTAATTCCTAATCTATAATCATGTTAATTTACCATCTCTTCTTATTAGTGTGTCATAATCATTAACATAAAATCCTTGGAATATTTCGTAACACAAAACGTTGAAAAATAGATAAGTTTGGGTTGACCAATCGGCCCGCAGATCATTTACTTTTGGCCTATTGATCAAACTACACATTTTAGGCCTCTCTGTTGGCCCGTAGATCCGTGGGGTTTAGCATGCTGGTCTGGTAGAGTTCGCTTGCCGGTCTAAAGGGTTCAACTTGTAGAACCTGCCGACGAGTCCGGCCTGTCGATTGGCAAGTCCGGCCTACTAATAGGAGAATTTCTTGAAATTTATTTTTTCAATTTCAAAGGTTTTAAACTTTGAAATTCATTCTGACCCTTTTTATCAACTTCCAGGACATATAAATTGCATACAAACTATGAAATATCACATTCAAACACATATAGATCATCTTTCTTCAAATTTTCATACCTAGCATGAAATTCTAAACTAAAAATTAAAACTTTTCAAAACTAATTTACACCTCATTTTAATCAAAGATCTATGTAAATCAAACTTCAAAAATGTTGTATAGTTACCCATAAACATCAAACACACATTTTTCACAAATCTTATGCTAAAGCACTAATTTAGATCAAAGTTTTAGCTTAGAAAACCTTACCTCAAGCTTGAAGAAAATTAGTGATTTTGTTTGTGAAAATCTTTGATCTTTGTTCTGTGATCTTGGAAGATCTAAGAAAATAACTTTGGATTTCTGTCTTGATTATCTTGAAACTGAGTTGATGATCCTTGATCTTGGAGAAATCAAAGAGAAGAAAGAAGAGAGGAAATGAGAAAGAAAAAAGGAGAGATGTTGAGAGGGAGTGAAGGGAGACGAAGATCAAAATAATTGAAGGGGGACAAGTAGGTGAACCATGGTCTCCATTGGAGACTTTGTTGCACAAAATGCCAAATAACATTTTTGTAATTAAGCAAAAGTTCTAAGGGTATTTTGATAAATATGCTAAATGGGTATAGAAAAATTTTAGAAAATTTGAAAATAGGTAGAAATAAATAATGTGGAACAGATTTTAGATGAAATAAAAATTTTAATTGGCATACTAATAATTAATTTAATTTCAATGATATACATTAGAAAAGTAATGGGTGTCATAGCTCTACCCTCCTTAAAGAAATTTAGTCCTCGAAATTTCAAATATAAGGATACTAGTGAAAATCACAAATCCGTTATAATTCTGCTTTCGACTCTACGCCCTCATTGTTATTTGTCCCCAAATGTCGGTTACCATATCTCCATTCATTTACTTGAAATATCAACCTTACTCTAAACATTAAATCCCTTAACAAAAGAAGTTTTAGCAGGTTTCGAATTGATAACACTATATTAAGGCCTAGGTCTTCTGATCAGAGAAGTAAACATACTGATCATACCATTTTTTCAGTCCTTCACTGTCCATGGACCGTGATTTACAAATACATTAAGGAGATTACCAAAGAAATTATGTATACTTCATCTGTGGGTTTCTTTTCCTTTCTAAGTAAGAAAAAGTCATAGATGGTTGATTTCATATTCCAATGAATAAACTAATACATAATCATAAGATATATAACATATGCGCTTCTATTTAAATCGTACATTTAAATCATACATAGAGAGATTAAAAGAAATCCCATAGTCGTAAACAAACTCGGTCGATCCTTCAATAAACGGTTACTCTCATGACACAAACATTCAACCCAAATAATACACTTAAATTTTTCTACAGAATATCTCCACAATTAACTTTAGTACTTCCATAAAACATTAATAGAATACTACACATTACAAACTTGATGCGGATACATTTCAAAAGTATAAGACACTCTGTATAATCAGCTATCCATATCATACATGCTTTGAGAATATAAAAGCATCATAAACAAGAGATCAGATCTTAAATGGGATGCGTTTCGAGAGTATTAATTACTCCGTATCACTAGCCATCCTAACATTAGGGTCAATGAATCTAAAAGTTTTAACAACAACATGCCACAAGAAATACAAAGTGTGAGGAAAACGGTCATTCGTGACATATGAAATACAGACATATATGCCATGGATAAAACCAAAAGATTACAGGTGGAGATTCAAATCAAATGGCCACTCGCGGCTTTCCTTCTTTCATTCAAGCTTGGATATTTCAGTGTTAGACTCCGGATGGATAATTTGCATCTTGTTTAGTAATTCCTCAACTATTGAAGCAGTAGCAAAGATTTGTCTCCTTGATTTTACAATGAAGTTTTCTTCTATAGCGTAATCTAAAAATTTTAAAAGATCATCATAAAAACCAGTTACATTTAACAGTCCCAAGGGCTTATAGTGGATGCCCGATAAATTTCTACTAGCAACCACGAATATTTCGTCAAGAGTACCTAGACCACCAGGTAATGCTTTAAAAGCATCAGAATTATCAATCATGGTTTTATGACGTTAGGGGTGTCCAAAACTTTTTTCTCCCTACCTATTGTTTTCTCACAAAGGTCCTCCTCAGCTAGGAGACAATGAATAATCCCCAAGACTTCAGTACCACTAGACTTAGCTATTGTTGCCACATTTCCTATTAATCCTAAACTACCACCCCCATAAGTTAAGTTAATCTTCATGCATGCTAAAGCTTGCCCTAAGTATCTTGCGGCTTCTAGGTAGACTTTATCTTTTCCTAGGCTAGAACCATAAAAGACACAAGCATTTTTTATTTTTCTAGTTGACTGGGAGGTAGACATATTTGTTTTGTGTAAGTGGTTACTTTATGTCTACTCCATTTAGACTTAGGGTTCTATATGAGATTTTAAAGATGATGAATACGCAAAAGGACTAAGGAGGCAGGTGAGTAGGTGACAAACAAGTAATCCAAAGGTCTAAACAAAATATTGTGTAGGTAAGAAAGTAAGAAAAAATGATTGATAGTTATAGAAAGCCTGATATACTTTTTCAAAAATTTAGACTCGAACTGTATAACTTTTGACAATTAAGAGTAGTTTGATAGAAGACACTCTGACACAACTGTAGACTTTTTAACAGATGTAAACTAAATTTAGAAAATCAATATAAATGACAAACTATTGTAGAACTTTTGAAATTTGAGACACAAGTATCAAAATATATGGATAAGTTTCAAAAATTCAAACATGTTACAATATCGCATGTGATGTGTCTGACAAGATAATATATTTTCTTATATATATATTATATTATTTTATTATTATTATCATTTTAAAATAGTCATAAATTAAATGAGATAATAACACTTACTGTGTTAATTTAATAACCATAATTATTTTGAACTCAAAAGCAAACATTCTGAATACAAATAGTTTTTATTGAAGAGAAAGACAGATTATTGAACACCAATTGAAACGATTTCAAACAAAAAACACTTAACAACCTTTATAGAGCAATGACTTATTACCCATATAGTTTTCTTATGACTTGACAAACAGAATCTTTAAATGCCATATTCCCAAGACATTGTCTTTCTACATGGAATTTAGGCCAGAGTTTAAATATGACACCTTAAACATATCCATTAGGATGATCTTGAAGAGAAGCATGGAGGTCTTTCAAGTTCTGCTTAGAAGTCCATCCCTACAGAACTTTATTGTATCATCTCTATTTATGGATACAAATCCAGACGAAATACATTTACCGTTACAATTTTATCGTCCACATTTGTTACAAGTGACCGTACTAGGACGAGCTCTTCTTTTCATCACACCACGACTGGTACCCATACATGGTAAACTGATATCTTGACTGAAGTCACTGGGACGGATCTTCCCCTTTATCAATATCCACCCTTACATCACCAGGAATGCCAAAACGCTTAAGAATCCATAATCGAGTGATCTTAGTCTTTTATTTCTTTTTGAGAACCCTTTGGGAAAGTGATGGAAAATACTTTTTCAGGTGTTGATACTTTGGATCCATGATGAGATGAAGGAAGAGTAAATAGAAAAGAAAAATCAAGACAATAAGTTGTAAAATTCTAGAAATCCTTCTTCTTTTAGAGAGAGAAAGAAGAAGTTATAGAGAGAAGGAAAAAGATTTGTGATCTAGAGACAGAATGATAAATTTAGAGAGAGAGAGAGAGCTCAGAGAAATGTGCTCGTATACATAGTAAATGTATATATAGATAATTTTTGAATTACCGAAGGTGACACGTGTAGAGACCACGTGCGAGTGATAGCGTTTTGTTTTTCCCCTTTAATGGGCTGAAGTGGTTTAGAATATGGAATAGGCCCAAATGTTCTAAGCTGAAATGGATCGGGTTGTTTTGGGCCTTAACACATTTAAAACGAGTTAAATAACAAGTATGAAATTGAAACCCAAATTTTACAGATCTTAAGCTCAATTCGAAGCCCATCTAAAATAGAATTGACCAAAACAAACAACAAACCCGATTTGATAATAATTAGGGGCCTCTTGAATGTTATCCAAATCATTCTATAACAAGAAAATCCTCTCGTGGGTCAAATAATTTGCTTTAATCAAAACGCTATTGAACAGTACATACACTCTTAACTTATCCTTAACACTCAACATCTGTCAATATATATTCACCATTAACACTACCAAGGGTTTTGAATATAACTAACCTTGAAATCAATGTACTTTCTGTCTTCTAACATAGACCACATCAATGAGCAAAGACCATTGATATTACTACTTAAGGACATCTACAATCCTCACAATCCCACTTAGATAATCTTTAATTCCTCATATAACAAAACCTTAAGTAACCAAGAGATTCACATGTAAACTTCTAAAAGTTAAACCTTTCATCGTAATGGTCTAAAACATTATAGGTGCTTTAAGTATTATGATTTACTTAAGGAAACTTCTATTGGTCATTTTCACGCTACATATATTCATAAAGAATATTGACACCACTTAAATGCAATATACGCAACTAAAATATTCCAACCTTGAAATTCATAAATTCTTTGACTTTACAAAATCGTAACAGAACAAAAGATTAACATTTATCTCGCTCAAGGTTCAATATCATGGATTTCTAACTTATCTCATATTCCTCAAGTATAGAACCTCCAATAAAATTTATCGAGACTTAAGTACTCTATCAAGTCCATGCATAATCACTACATAGGTTTGAATCAATTATAAAGAATTTGGCACAATCATGCCAAACCTTAAAATAAAAAACTCAAGCCTTATATTTCTTATTATTTTTCACGAGAGAAAAGGCTCTTAAATCATTGTATCTATATGAATCTCTCTTAAATAATCTATGCATAATTTTATTCTATATAATTATCATACCTGTATAACCGTTAATACTTCTATTCTAGGGTTTTTATATGTCACAACATCCTCCTAGACTATATAAATCAACCTAAAAGTTCAATTTAATGATAACATTGAAAATTAACTTTAAAACCATCTCCGAAAGTAATATTTAAAGTTGTGCTACACTTCCTAGGTTAATCGAACCTAGGTTCTGATATCAAAATCTATAACACCCCTAAGTGGAGGTTAACAGCTTTTAATAAATTAAATGAAGATCTAAAAAATAAAAATAAAGCTTCAAAACAAATTTGCTTGGGACTTAAATAAAAACTCTCAAATCAAAATAAAAATATAAACAATAAATAAACCACAGTTTAATATAGAATTTTTAATTTAGTAATATAAAACTATCATCATTATTTCAATCCTCAATATATCTTAATACAGTTACAAAAATTAACATACAATGCTTACATTATGAAGGAGAACATTCTAAATGACAGAAGATATTCCAACTGAACACAAATACATAACTTGCTCAACTATATCTCTCATTGCCACTTTACACTTTGTGAGTCCTAAAAAGATAAAATATAGAGGAATGAGCAACAACATCCTTAGTAGGGAAAACCATTACTCAACTTTAGGTTTTTATCTTTGCCACATTAAAACCTACATGGTTAGTTAGCTCTCAATAATTATTCATCTTATGAGATTCATTATGATCATATTACATAGATACCTCACGTTTAATATTACGGAGTTTCATACATATACATACTTACAAATTATAGCTCATCAATGTTCCTAGGTATTTACGTTTCAATAGAGTATTTATCACTCAACTCATCGAAACCCAAATGGGCGCACTTGACCACCCTACAATCATTTCAAAGGTGTCCAAAGAGGGGACATCATGCCTCGAATCCTCACCAAGTCAATTCATATATAGTGCATTCTAGGACTTTCGACCCAAGAGAGTATCATCACCTCCCCCTATTTTATCTTCAAGGACATTCGTGCCCAAGGACATAACTGCCGCCTTCTTCACGTCTCACCATTTCTCTATAATCAACCATTATATATAGAGTTAGTTTTTCTAACCATGCTTCTCAATTTTAACAACACATGTTAAATCAATTTATTCCTTGCTATATCTTACAGGACGAGTCTATGTCATTGTCTCATAAGTGATATTCAAATAATAGTAGTTCAACATACATATATATTTTGCAATGTAAATAACTAATTTTAATTCCATAAAAACCTCACAAAAGATGAGTAATAAATTCCCTATCTCTTGGCGAATATACTGCTGATAACTTTCAGCTCAAAATACCAAGTTTACTATGTAAGTTCTAAGTACTTCATTACCCTACGATGTACAACGTAACCATACTTTAACTTAATTCTAACCTAAAATCATGTTAATTTATCATCTATTCTTATTAGTGTGCCATAATCATTAATGTAAAATCTTTGGAACATTTCGTAATACAAACCATTGAAAAATAGATTAGTTTAGACTGACTGATCGGCCCACCGATCATTTACTTTTGGTCTACTAATCAAACTACACATTTTAGGTCTCTTTGTCGGCCTACCGATCAGTAAGATTCAGCTTCCTGGTCTGGCAAAGTTCAACTTGCCGGTCTAAAGGGTTCGGCTTGCAGAACCTATCGATGGGTCTGGCCTGTTGATTGGCAAGACTAGCCTGTCGATAGAAGAATTTCTTGAAATTCAATTTTCCATTTTCAAAAGTTTCAAACTTTAAAACTCAATCCGACCCTTTTTATCAAGTTCTAGGACATATAAAATGCATACAAACTATGAAATATCACATTCAAACACATACAAATCATCTTTCTTAAAATTTTCATACCTAACATATAATTCTAAACCAAAAATCAAAACTTTTCAAAACTAATTCAAATCTCATTTTAAACAAAGATCTATGTAAATCAAACTTAGAAAACATTGTATAGTCCACAAACATCAAACACACATGTTTCACAAATCTCATGCTAAAACACAAATTTAGACCAAAGTTTTAGCTTAAAAAACCTTACCTCAAGCTTGAAGAAAATTAGAGATTTTATTTGCAAAAATCCTTGATCTTTGTTCTATGATTTTAGAAGATCTAAGAAATTAACTTTGGATTTCTGTCTTGATTATCTTGAAGCTAAGTTGATGATCCTTGATCTTGGAGAAAGCAAAGAGAAGAAAGAAAAGAGGAAACGAGAGAGAAAAAGAGAGACATGTGTGAGAGAAAGTGAAGGGAGGAGACTCAAAGATTATCAAAATAATTGAAGGGGGATAGGTAGCTGAAGGGTGGTCTCCATCGGAGACTTTGTTGCACAAAATACTAAATGATATTTTTGTAATTAAATAAAAGTTCCAAGGATATTTCAATAAATATGCTAAATGATTATAGAAAAATTTTAGAAAAGTTGAAAATAGGTAGAAATAAATAATGTAGAATAGATTTTAAATGAAATAAAAATTTTAATTAGCACACTAATAATAAATTTAATTATAATGATGACGGTTAGAAAAATAACGGGTGTCACATTAAGCTTAATACTTCTAGCTACAGAGATAACGAGGGGCTCTTGGTGTCGGATCTAGTTGAGAACGACAATTGGAATGCTAGAAAGGTGAAGGAAAACTTCTAGCCAATTGACAACAAAGAAATCGTAAGCATTCCGCTGAGTTTGAAACTAGATAGGGATGTCATGTGTTGGCATTTTGAGGAAAAAGGGAACTACGTCGTCTGTTCAGGATATTGCCTTGTAGTAAATTTAAAGAATGAGGCTTTCCCCCCAAATCCTCGTGGTGGAAAGTACTAGTGGAACAAACTGTGGAATCTAAAAATCCCAGGTAAACTAATACATTTTATCGGGAGAGCTTTCAATGATTTCCTCCCAACTTTTGGCAACATTAATGGAAGAGGGATTGGCTGCTTGCCTTTTTGTCCCAGATGTCGTGCTAAACCGGGGAGTGTTATCCATACTTCGTGGCTCTATGACCACTCCAGAAACATCTGAGCCTCGTCTATTTTTCAACTATGGATTGAGAAGTGCAAGTTTCAATCTTTTGAAGGAGTATATCTCTTTGTTTTCAATATTTTGAAAACTGAGGATTTTGAATTGTTTTGTGCTATTTCGTGGTCTATTTGAACGGACAAAAATAGTTTTGTTCATCATGAGAGGTCTAAGCGAATTGCTGAGCTATTAGAGGATGCAAGCCTATCGCTTTCGGAGTACAAACGTTACCAAGCTATAAATTTTGTTCTAGGGTTCCCCAGGGCTCCATCACCTGCCTTTTTGTCTCCTCCAGAAATTGGCAGGCTAAAATTATATACCGATGGTGCTTTAGATAATTCTAAGAATGCCTTTGCAAAGTGGGGAGTGATTCGTGATGCGTCTGAAGTTGTTCTTGGAGCCTTCTCAAATTGCCACTAGGATACGTTCTCTCCTTGCTTGGCAGAATGTCATGCCCTTCGTGGTGGTCTTCATTTTGCCTCTGACAATGGTTGGACTATCCACCTGGCAGAAACTGATGCTGCCAAGGTGATTGCTGCAGTAAAATCTGATAGCTTCCTAGGACTTCATGGAGTTTTAGTGAAGAATATTTGTGATTCACTTTCCCATAACTCTATTTGCCTTGTATTTGGACCCTGATCTGTTAATGGGGTGTGGCTCACAATCTTGCTAGGTTTCGTCTTGTTTCCAACTTTTGTAGGTCCTAGGAAGAATCTTAGCTTCGTGTTATGTGTATTGATTCTCAAACTCTACAACACAAAATCACATTTTCCCTCAAAAAAAAAGACCTTGTTTAAGATACTAAAAAATGAAGGACCAAAATGAGATTTGAGCTATATATTTTCAGTTCTTCTCTTGCACAAGTTAATTTATAACTTTACAATTTGGGTACATTCTTTTAATTTTTTATACCAATATCCTTAAAGATGATGACCTCATGCTCATCATGGATTCTATCCCTAAATATAATCACTAGATTATAGATAATATGGACGAGGGATATTGTTCATAATTGTTAAATATTTACAGTTTCTTTTAAAGAAGCTGGCGTATTCTGCTCAAACAATTGTGTTAAGCTATAATTTTTTAATCGCAATATAACATTACATTAAAATTTTTCAATATAAAACATACAATACAATGTAACATTTTACTTAAAATAGTATAATAATAGTTCTTAAAATCAAACATATATAGATATATATATTCAGGTAAATAGCTTGGTTAACCCCAACCTTTTTAAAAAGGTACAATTTTAAAAAAAATTAAGGACCAAATTGTATATTTTTAAAAAAATTGGAGACTAACCGAGCTATCTACCTTATATATTATTGAACATTGTGAATAATATCTTTAATCTAAAAATAAATATAATCAAACATGAGGGATAACAGGATAATAAGGTATGCTTCCCTTGAATTTGTCCAACATTGGATTAAAACTTTAACAAAGTTACCTAAATCCATTTACTCTTAATTGACTATATGTCCCATTCAAGATGAATCCCCTCGAGTAAACGAATTCACGTGGGAAATTGCCATTCCCACTCCTAGTTCAAACCAAGTAATTTGTTCACAATTCCCCCAAAAAAAAAAAAAAACCATTAATCTGACTTTGACCTACGGTCATTATACAGGAAAGGAAAAGAAAAGAAAAGAAAAGAAAAAGAAATCAAACAATATTATCAATCTATCATCATTAACAATATATATTTATGTGCATATATTTTGGTGGCAATGGGTGCTCATAGATCTGACGTTTAAGAAACATCTATGATTTGTATTATCAACTCACTTTTTTTTTTCCTTTCGAAAAAAAGTAGCGAAAAAACAAGATCTAAGAGTTGAAGGTATTATTTATTTATTTATCATTATCATTTATTATTATTATTATTATTATTATGAGAGTTGAGAAGTTCATTGTACAAGAATTAGAATCGGTACAATCAACATGGAAGCTGTCCCACGAGTATGTATCGCTTTCATTGACATTATATAGCAACGTAGTCTTCGTCGCAATCATATTTTCTTGCATTATCTCCAACCTTAGGATGCAGCAACAACACTGTGACCAACATGGCCCCATTCTTGAGACAACAACCTGCACATAAATGTGGGGATGATTTTTTTCAGATATACGCATGATATTACCGAATCAAAAGCTTGATATATACACATATAAAAAAAAAAAATCATATCCTCGTTGTCAACTAATATTTTTTAATTTTGAAGGTAAGTATATAATTAACTAATATGAGCTTATTTTGATGGTTTAGTTTCCAACCTAACTAATGTTAGGACAGAGTCACCTATAGATAAAGATGAACGACTGCCGCACCTAAACTTTATGTTTTTCTCTTTAATTTTATATATAAAATTTTTATCGATTTGTCACTTCTTTCCCTAGAAAAAAATTCTACAACTTCTACTTTATTAGTTCATTGACACCTTCCTCTTTTGAGTTTTTTTTTTTTTTTTGGTCTCCTCTCTGATAAATGTAACGTATAGTATTCAAACTATAAATAACTGATGTTACATCTTAGGAATTATATATATCTTCTTAATGTGAATGTTGGCGTTATACACTTGAAATGGTATATTAAATGAGAGTAGTTGAGGACAAATACCTTATAACATTTAGCAGGGTGTTTGGAAAACTTACTTCAGACTAAAGGGGTGTTAGGCAAAGTGGTTCTCACCACAATCTCAGTTATAAACAGTAAAAAGTTCTCACATGCTACAGTAACAAAAAATAAATTTGCTACAGTAAAAAGTTCTCACATGCTACAGTAAAAATGGTTCCCACCACTCTCCCAAATACCCTATAATAGTTTCAACTCAAAGTTTTACTGTAAAAAAAAAAAAAAAAGATTAATTACATAAATATACTTCATAGTTTCACTTATTTTACAATTCATCTTTTTATTTTAAAAAACTAAAAAGATACCTTTTAGATTTAACAATTAAATCTTAATTTCACCCTTCTTGTATTTTTTTAAAATAAAAAAATGAAATGAAAAGACAAAAGTAGCCTTGACTAATTTTTTGAAAATATTTAAACATTTTTAAAAAATAAAAATCCTATTAAAATAAATTAAAAAAGGCCTTGTTCAAAAAAAAAAAAAAAAAAAAAGGAAACTCCCAAACACCATTTCTCCAACTTTGATTCTTAGTCTGCACCATGTTGAAACCCCCAATTTTTTACATTCTCATTCATCAGCCTATGAAACATTTCTATACCCAAATCACTCAACATGAAGCTATTTGTTATCAGTGACAGAAAACGGCTAAAAAATGACATCTCAAACTGTTTACAAGATAATTCAAATGAAAATCTAAAAGCAAACTAAAAGAAGAAAACTTGCTTTTCTTTTTTGTTTTGAATGGTTCGAGAAAATGCCCAGACAAAATAAAGAACTTCAAAATAAAACCCAATATGCCTTGAAGATAATGACATTCTTCACGCTAACAGATTAGCACAGTGGGCGGTGTTGGGGGATCATTGCTCGCTGGTGGGTTTGTAGCTCGCCATGGAGTTCATGCAAGTCGAGGGGTCGTCGTCGCAAGGAGTAGGGTCGCCGTAGAAGTTGGGAAACCTAGAGGTAGATAGATTATGCCGGCTGAGGTGGGAGGTCGACAAGTAAGGCGGCGAGGGTTTATTGTGACGAACATGGGGGAAGACTAGGAGGTACTTCCATTTTTGTTTTGTTTTGTTTTTTTCCTCCGTTTGCTTTTTTTTTTTTTTTTTTTTAATATATATTTTTAATGTTAAAAGTATGTTTTTAATTTTTTTATAGAAAAAATTGTTAATTTTTTAGAACAGAGTCTAGTTGAGGGTTTTTTTTTTTTTTTTTTTTTTGTCTCTCTCTCTTGTCCAAAAAGTAGGAGAAAGAGGACATTGAAATATTTCTTCAAAATTAAACGATATTATTGTAGTTTTTAAAAATAAAAAAATAAATTATAAAATAGTCGAAACTAAAAAGTATATTTATATAATTAACTCGAATAAAAAATAACCTATAACATAAAATTATCATATATTATAATGTTCAAATTAAAATGGTTTAAACTAATAATTTGAATCAAAAATGTCAAGAAAGAGAGTAAATTTTTATGGTCTTCTATTGAGAGGTTGATTCTTTTAGTCTAGTGAGCGATTATAGAGATGTATGCTTTTTCTTAAATAATGATAAATTTATACTCTCACTTCCTTTTTGGATATATAAACACAAAACTTTAAAAAGAAGAAAAAGAAATTAAAGTTATGAGTTACAAGGACACGCTCCCTAATTTCCTCTTTTTTTCGGTCTTATGTTTGGCTGGCTGCAAAATTTCAAAGTGATCATCTTAGGTTGAAATTGACCGGTCACAATCGACATTCTCTTTTTGCTGAGTGACTGGTCACAAGTAACTTACTAGACGTGTTAATCAGTCAATATGAACCTTCCATCTGAAAAATTAAGGAAAAGTTCAACACAATTTTGGTCATGTTTTCCCACAAAACAAACGTTAGTTGAGGGCAGCTTCATGGTCACGGTGTTACTATTATTATTATTATTATTATTATTATTATTTTAAGTCTCGTGCTTGTTTAAGCTCCCAATTCACACGACAAAGTCCTACCTTATTTCTTGTTTTTTCTTCTTTTTTTAAGAATGAATATCATATTATGTACGAACATTAAAAAAGGTTAAGGTGAGAAAAGAGAATCGTGGTTGTAGACACAGTCTAACAGTAAAATCACACCCAATTTCACCTAAAAGTAAAAATTTGAATCCTTCGTTCTTAAATTTAAGAGGAAATATAACATATAGTAATTGATAAATTCAAGACACGGGTTCAAAAAAATATGCAAGTGATTCCTTTAAAAAAAATTCTTAACATTAGCAAAAGCTAATATTTTGCAAGGACCTAAAGAGGATCGATAACAGAGAAATATTAAGAGATATGATCACTTTTTATTATTTTTTATATTTGTAAACGGTGAAATACTACTTCTATTTATAGGATAAAAATCATACGTAGGTCACAAGAAAAAAACACATAAGTTATGAGTTACACGCATTATTAATAACAAAATTATTGAGGAGATAATGATATCGAAATACGAGGTCGTAATTTTTAACAAAATCATGCATATAGATGTAGATGCAAAAATATCAAGCGATGGTATCCACACAATCGATAAAAACTGTGATATTATTGTTTATTGTTGTCTCCCCATTTAAAACATTTTTCACAATATAATAATTGCCATTGCTTTGCTTTTTGTTATACAGCCTTCTCAATAGTTTCTAGCTTGATGTTCAAATCTCATATTCACGTGGTAATTAATATTGGTTTCCATCTATTATTTAGGCCTTCTCCAACTAGGCGTTATTATATCGCCACCATTATTTTGGTGTAAAAATGGCCTCCACTACCATGCCAAACAACCACTGTCATTAATGGCGTTTGCTTTAATGTTACACCAAACTTCTGATTTCTTTCTTTCTTTCTTTCTTTTTTGTTTTAAAATCATAAAATTGATATAATTCTTAATTTGTACCCTCAAAAGCATATTATAAATCAATTTTTCCCAAATTTTTTTTAAATTATTCAAAAATTATGTGTAATAAGCAAAAAATAAAAATAAAAAACATCACAATTCAAACATGTAAAATACATACATTAATAAAAACTACATAAGAATACTACCACTCAAAAGAAAAAATTATAACATTTAAGTAGAATATTTTTTTAATTGTAATTTAACTATTTATTATTTTTTTGTAACAACCAGTTAAATTAATAACATATTTACGTATTAATATGAATAAATAATTATTAAAAAATCATTGTTTAAATAGATTAACTGTTGGTAATTAAAAAGAAAGAATATAAAGGAAATTTTTTTTGGTGCAACTTTTGATCTTTATTAGGGATGTATTTCCAGTCAGATACAAAAGCAGATAATTCCAATGCAAAGCTAAACTCTCTTTTTTTTTTTTTTTCCCCTCTGTATTATTACGAGAAAAGACATAACTTATACAATCTAATGCATTTTATTAACAGATCTGCTCTCTCTCTCTCTCTCTCTCTCTCTCTCTCTCTCTCTATATATATATATATATATATTTTTTTTATTTTTTATTTTTTATTTTCTTTCGAAGGACATAGACCCAATGTTGATCCCCACTTGTTGTGTAGTTGTTCTTGTTTTTAGATAAGGATCCCCACTAGTTGTCTCCTACCATAGGATTCCCCCTCATTTAGATCTCAAACCTCTGTTCAGCACAAACACAAACACACACAAGAGATCTAGTCTCCAAGCCCATCATACATTTTCTATATATTTTTCAAGTTTTTGACACATTTACCCTCTAAACTTTTTTTTTTT
>CAMOHE010026725.1:0-51369 GCA_946598075.1 Artocarpus hirsutus
CCCCCCCCCCCCCCCCCCTCATCGTGTAATCAATTATAAATGTGAATATATGAATATGTCAATATTTGATTATATGGAATTATGTCAATATATGAAATTGTGCATATGTGAAGCTGACAAGTAATTGTGCAATTTGTGGTGAATATGTCAATATGTCTAACGTGTAAAATTATGTGAAATTATGTGAAATTGTGCAATTCGTGATATTAGTATGTGAAGATGTGAATATGTGTAGTTTGTGATTAATATTAGTATGTTTGTGTATAGTTTTTGAATACGTTGCATATGTACAATGTCTTGCAAAATCAATAGTGACCAGTACGAGAAGGAGTACGAAGGCTGCACTTCATCTGCACTGCAATATAGCAAAGGAAACCATCGTAGTAAGCCACGAAGGTGAACCGAATTTGATCCAAAAGTAGACTTTGAGCGAAGGGCTACATAAATGAAAAAAATTCATCAGATGAGAAAGAAAAGTTTATGAATTAAAGTGACTTTTGATTCGAAAGGCCAACCAGAAGGCGCACCTAGTCATGAATTAAGCAGTTGGATCGGAGTCCTTAGTTGAGAGCACGTTCCAATATGGACAAAAGATTGGAGGTCTAAGGATTTAGATAAAGTAAAAGATGTGACTTGGAGAAAGATATATGAAGCTTTCATAGTTGAGAATTGGTATAAGAAAAGGGTTTTAACGGTTTGCGGCGAATTAGCAAAGGGGTTCAGATCCGACCTCTGCATTACCTTCATACAGCCATACCTTTCCATTCCGGAGGAGGATGTAAATATATATAAACAGCCTCCTACGGTAGCACACTACTACCCCTCCATAAATGATGAAGATTGGGAAGCTTTTGTGAGGTATTGACGTTCCAGTGATTTCCAACTGCTATCATCAAATGCAAGAAAAATAAGAGCAAAAAATGAATAGTACTCTATGGTTGGCCGAATGGGACATAGAGAGCTCGAGCAATCCTTGGTACATTACTAATTAACTCAAACTACATATATCAATTATTGCTTCATTACTATGTTACTAACATAGCGTAACACAGTTTACAAAGACAGACGTGCAACCAACACGGGAGGAGTTATGGGTAAAATCATGTCAAGGTCTCGATGGCCAGTTTAAAAATCCAAAAGTAGCAGAGATTTTCAACTTTATTGTAAGTCTACTGAACATGAACAATTAATTTGTATTTTACTATAGGTGGATGAAGGATTGCTTAAATAATATGGTTGTGTTGTTGTTGTACAGGATGAATACACAACGCGTAACAAAGTCAAGTGAGCTTCCAATCTGTCGGTAATGATAACATTTTGACAAGGGCACTAGGGAAACCAGAACATTCAAGATGTGTTCATGGTCAATCGAAGTATGTGAAGCAGTCTCAATATTTTGACCTCCAACTAGGATCATCAAAATTGAATTTTCAAATGTCAAAGATGTAGATGGAGATTACAGAACTCTGAATTCTTACGACTGAGCTCATTTCCCAAGGACGTGCTAAGTGGATGGATGATAGCATCTCACAACGCAACAGTTTCAAAGTTAGTTGTAACCCTCCCAATCCTGTAGCAGAAGCTCTAGAAGCTCCAGAAGCTTAAGAAGTCCAATTGTCACCTCCTCGTCAAAGGCCTGAACAATGTAGGCTCTTCGTTGAGGATAGAGTTAATGGTGGGTGTACACTTGTTGGGCTTGGGAAGGTGTGGATAGAGAGCCTTCCAACTAATACAGTTCATGGATGACTATTAGGGGAAGAGAACAGACGACTATTAGGGGAAGAGAATGTACGTGTTAGCATCACTACCATTAGAGTTAGAACAGTTGAATTGCCTGTTCCAACACTTGAAGTAAAAACTGTGGGTGAAGCAGCAAGAAGCTTCGTTGCATGACCGAAGAGGTTAGTTGAAGTCATCACATTGACAAAGACGAGTCGAGCACCTAGCCATGTTCCCCAAGATCTAAGCGGAAAGAAACGACAAAAAAAGAAAAGCTCTCTAAAAGCAAGAGAATCACAACCTAAGGTTCAACAAGAACAAGTACAAATTGTTGCTAAAGAGCAACTGCTTGCATTTAACTTCACTTCAGTACCTCAAGAATTTATGTAGTTGGCTCTATATGCACATTCTTTCATGCGTGATGGGTCGACCATTCAGTGCCCGATATCGGCAAATGTCATTGGCAATGATTTGCCTATCTATGTGGGGTATGAAGACATTTACGACTTTATCAACTTTGAAGAAATTGGGGCAAACTGTATCCTCGTATACCTTAGGTGATAAACCCAGCCTTATTTCAGTATTTTAAAAATATATATAGAGTTGTAAGGTGTTTTAAAATAATTCACTGTAATATTTTTTATTGTAGTTTTTTTGCGAAATATTGTGAACTTCAAGGCATGGCGCAAAATTTTGGCTTCATATCTCCGGCCATTATTTTAAGTGCTGCAAGAGACCTACAGAGTGATCATAGAGAGCGTGCCACATCATTCCTCTACCTATTAGTTGAAGCACCGAGGGGGAAATTATTCTTCCAACCATACAACGTTGGAGAACATTGGATGTTGGGACTTATTTCGCCATGGAAGGACCAAATATATTGGTTTGACCCCCTCGGACACCCACCACGTGAGGATTTCGTATCAGTCACAAGATTGTAAATATTAATGTTGTCTTATAAAATTAATTGTTTTTAGTCTCACATAATTGTATCGTCTATTAATTTATTTATTATTTAATCGTGATACATTATTAGGGCGCTTAACGATTTGAAGCTTCAAGCGAGAACCAGTGTCACAAACCGACCGAACAGAATGCTATATTCTAAACGTAAGTATCCAAGACAACAAGGAAACATAGAATGTGGTTTTTCTATTCTATGTTTCATGCGGGATATAATTACAAGTGGTATACAAGCCTTAGGAAAAAAAAGATTTTTACATACATACGGATATACATGAAGTTATATTAGAATGGGTATAATTTGTAAATAGGTACGTGCTTTTTAGATACATACATGTCATAGTAGATTAACAAAGTGCTCAAAATAGCTCAAATGTAAAATGATCTTATAAATACAATGCAATTTTTAATATACAGCAATTATTGTATGCAATTAGGGCCTTGATATAATGGATAACACACGGGACTGGCCATCCCGTGGGAAATAGAAATTATTGAAGAATTTTTTTTTCAAAAAATACCAAATTTTCACAACGATTTTTGGTGAAAACTGTCGTGAAAGCTCTAGATTCCACCACAGTTTTGACCAAAAACCGTCGTGGAAGGTGGAGATTCCACGACTATTTTTACCAAAAACCGTGGTAGAATCTCCATCTTCCACGACTGTTTTTGGTGAAAACCGTCGTAAAATCTCCACCTTCCACGACGGTTTTTACCAAAAACCATCGTAGAAGGTGGAGATTCTATGACGGTTTTTGGTAAAAACCGTCATAGAATCTCCATATTCCATGACGGTTTTTTGTCAAAACCGCCGTGGAAGGTGAAGATTCCATGACGGTTTTCACCAAAAACCGTCGTGGAATCTTCACCTTCCACGATGGTTTTTGATGAAAACCATCGTAAAAATGGAAAATTAGACTTTCGCTCCAATTACCGTGCCAATTATTCTATTATACGACGGTAAAAAACTATCGTAAAAACTAGGTCTTGTTCCACGACAGAAGTTTCCACGACAGTTTTTTGACCATCGTGAAATTTTTCCACGTCGGTTTATAACCGTCGTAGAATCTATATTTTGTAGTAGTGTGTGTGTATATATATATATATATGTATATATATATATAATGTATTCTATCGATACAACAACCAACACTTCTTTTGCATCGACATCACCATTCTTTTAATGATGAACCCTTGACTAAATTAGTGTTAAGATTGACGAGTTTGAGTCCCTATGAGAAGTTTTTTTTTTTTCTTATTTGTTATACCATCCAAAGAATTAGGTAGAGTGGATCCAATTATATCTTAAAAAAAAACAACTAATATTGCTTACTTATAGACGCCACAAAAAGAAAAAGAATTAATAAATAAATACTAGGCCAAATTTAGAGACAATGATATATATATGATGATAATAAACAATAAGGATTAAGAAGCGTACATTTAGGCGAAGAACAGGGAATCCTTTTCGATTGAGAAAATGCTTCTTTAAACACTTCACTTTTCGTTTAATTTCTTTATTTTTCCGTACCAATTTTTTTGTTCCTTGAAACGAAAACCACTGGCTCCAGAGCACCTTCAAGCCCAGTGCCTCCGGTTTTGACTGATAAAGTATTACAGGAAAGACCTACAGCCCAATGGGAACATAATGTGAACATGTATTTAATATTAAATGGGAAACCGACCAAATACAAACTCAATAAAACAAGCATTTTGGGCTTCAGAGCCAAAAAAAAAAAAAAAAAAAAAGAAGCCCTGCCTACACATGTGGGAAATTCTGAACCTTGCATTTAATTGCCATGTCTCACTCTAATATAGAATCTCCTTCTTTATATGGATTTTTATAATCATAGATATAAGCACATAATTAACTGAAACTCAAAGGATTCGAATCCCCAAATAACCTTTGTTTACTCCAAGAATCTTTCTCTTTCACATGTAAAACACAAACACACACAGTTATCATTTCATGACGTAAATGGTGACTAGGTCTTCTTTTTTTCTTTTACGAGAATCTCTTTTATTCACATTCTTGGTACTCAAGTCATAATTTAATTGGTTGGTTGATTTCTTTTTTTGGATCCCAAATTCCCAATTTCATAGGCTCAGCTCCATTATGATGCAGATGCTCTCTCTCCCTCCCTCCATCCCTCTACGCAGTCTGTGAGATAGATCTACGGAATAAGAATACAATATTACGCAATTCTAATGGATATAGTTGTATTATTGAAGGGACATGTAGAGAATAAAAACAAGAGCATACAAGAGTAAATCCTTATTTATTATATTTTGTGCATGGAAAGAAATGTTGCAATAATATTCAAAATTAATTACAAAAATTTTCCTTGAACTATAGTTCTTGTAACACTTTGCCTCATGAATTTCAAAACGTAACATCCATTCTCTTTGAAGTATTTACAGCTAACAAAAATAGATATTTTGTTATAATTTTAACGTAAAAATTGACAAATATTTTTAAAAATTAGGGTATTGTCGTATCTATCAGTAAAATAATTACAAAAATTAAAACTATAATAAAAAGATCCTTTATTGATGATAAAAGACAAAAAATATCAATAAAAACCATAATACCATTTGGATCTCTCTTTTACACACATATATATAGATCTATATATATATATATATATATATGCATAATTTTTAAAAAAATTTTAGGTGTGAAGGGAACCATATTGTAAGGTAAAAGAAGATTTGTCATGTTTTTTGTTAACCATTCAAATGCATGTCAGGTTCTGACTCATGCCTAACTTCTCTCTTTCTCTACGTTCCTTCGACCAATGGAGGACCAACCAACAAGTGATTCTTGGTCTTGGTCATGGTCAAGTTAAAAAAATAATTTTTCTCTTAGTCATGTTTTCTTTTTTCTTGCTTCTTTTCATGTAGTGAGGGCTACTTCTAATTAATTCTAATTAGTTGGTAACAGTTTTTATCTTTTTTTCTTTAAAGTCATATCAAATATATATTGGGTTTTCTGCACCTGGAGTTTCTAAATTTTTATATTTAGTACTTGAGTCTCAACTTTTAAAATCTAGACAATTAGATACCTAAACTCTCATTTTTTTGTCACTTGAATCCCATTTTAAAAATTTAAACAACTAACTCCCTTTTTTTTGGCCACCTCGGTTCTTATCTTGAAAAATGTTAAAAACCAAGTGTCCAAACTTTCGTTAGTTTGTTGTATTCAACGGCATTGACTATACATATATATTGCAAATTATGATGATAACTTAATTATAAAAGGGTTACATAAGATTTGTTAAGCTATATATCAGACATTAAAATTATGCTTGATAAAAAGAGAAAAAATTGAATAGAGAAAGAGGTGAATAACATAGGTAACAATGGAGAGTGAAAAAGAGTATATTCTCTTAAAATAAGAAGAAGAAAAAAATAAAATTATTTTCTCTAATTTGTCCAAATGCAGAGCGATCAAAGTTAATTAGGATCTTATACCTGGAGGATCTCGTATCTCTGGCCAGATCCATGTTTTCTATTAATCCATTTTATCAAGTAACCATAAATCTATGATATGACACATTAATATTCTTAAATTTATCACTTAAAATCTTCACCTGATTTTTGTTAGTAGTTACTTCATATTCAAAATAAACATGAAAAATAAAAACAAACTAAGTCCATACAATAACATATTTTAAATATAATACAACATAAATATAAAAGCTCCAAAATGATAACAATACCAATGTTCTAGAAATATTAATTACGAGTTAGTGTATACAAAGCTTAATGAGATTTTATAAGCAACTTGAATTCTCTTATCGGACTTTTAGGAATAAGAAGTCAAAATCTCCAATACAAAGACTCAAGTGTTTAGCAACTCAATTGCCAATTTTTTAAAATGGGATTCAAGTGGCTAGAAGAGAGTTTGGAGACCAAAATGTCCCAAGTGGCAAAGGTCAAAACGTTTGCCACACCCCCAAATGATTGCTCTGCAGTAGCTTAGGTAAGGTTATTTTTGTTTAATACAATGAATTATTGGCTCACGGACACAAGGTTTGTTTTTTTTTTTTTTTTTTTTTTTGTTTTAAATATATCTCTAATTTAAGACTTCAAATTTCATACAATCTACAAAACTGAATTGAACAACGTGAGATTTTATTTTATTTTATTTTATTTTATTTTTGAGCGAAGCTGCTTCTTTGGTCATATTACTACTGATAGGCCTTGTAAGCTTATATTGCATTGCATTATATAAGATGCAATGCATTTTGTTGTATTGTTTTAATATACTACAGTGTTTAGCATCATAATATATTAAATAAGTTAATAATTTAATCCAAATTCATGTGAACTTTGGTATATTTTTAACTTTAATGCAAATTCGTGTGAACTTTTACATTGTATTATCTATTTTTGAACCCACCTCAGCCTCGACCTCGACCTCTAGGTGACCCTGACTAGCTCCGCTCACCCAGACATTGGGCCTATGTTCCAATCTTAATACTTTTAGTCCCGATAACCCTAGTATTAGCCCCTATCCCCATCATAGATTGTCTACATCCCTTCTTTGGTCTCAACTCAACCCCATAATTAGCGCAAACTAACCTTGACCTTAGTCCTAACCTCTAGTCTAGGCCGATCTCGATTCTTATCCTAAACTAAAAATTAATCAATAAAATTTTATTTTTTAAAATTTGAGGGAACAAAATATTATTTTTTTAAATTGAGAGATTAAAATGCAATTGCTTAAAAATTAAAAGGATGAAAACACAATTTCCTATAATTATGGGAACAAAATGTGATTTTCTAAAATTTAAGAGATCAAGTTGCAATTTTTAAAAATTTAAAGGATCAAAATGCAGCTTAAAAAAATATAACATTGTATTATATCGGTCCATTTTTAAAGAATTATGGATTTCAACCTGACTTATGCTAGCCTGATCTCGACATGAATTATGGACCTAGTAGAAAATAATACAATACAATATATTGAAAGTGAATCATAAATTAATGATTATTATATTTATAATATAATAAAATGCTTAATATGGTCCACGAAACTAAGCGCATAAGAAATTACATGGTACCTTTCCATTTCTAGTAGTTATACATTAAAAGTTTAAATCAAAGGAAATAACTTGAAGTTAGTGAATTACATGGCAAGTTGCCTGCAAAAGGAACTGAACTCTCCTCAACTTTTTTCATTTTTCAATCAAGAAAAGAGAAACAGAAAATAAAAAAGGATGCAGAACTTTAGCTGCTGGTTTTGTTTGGTTGCTTAACTTGGTAGTTTATACGTCTAAGCTGCTAGTTTTCCCTCAAACTACACAGCACAATACTTGGGGCGTTATAAGAGGAAATCCATCTGGGCAGGGGTCCATTACTTTGCTAAAATTGGAAAGTTTCTTTCACCAAATCTGGTTTTGAAAGGCCAAGGTTTCTCCTCTAATTATGGTTAATTAAACTAAGCCCCAATTTGGACTTCAGTTCTAATTAAAAAAGAAAACGAAGAAAAGGGCTCCGAGAAACTGTCAAGAGTACCTATTCACAAGACTGCGACGGTTTAATTATACGTGGCTGAAGCCCGCAGACGGGGGAGTCATTCTTCCAAGGAAAGTCTGCCACGTGGAAAAAATATTACCATATCGGCTTTCGACCAGTCGGCGGCTGGTGAGTTACGGAGTTCCATCGCACGGTCGTGGTCGGAGCCACCTTTAGCGGGTCCCACAAATGGGATTTTTGGAGAAAAAAGGAGCTCACTAAGACATTGGGGAGTTTTAAAGTGGGGGCCATGGATCTCTGTCCATTAGCTACCGGTTGCAACTATAAATTGGACCGTTTAGGCCCCAGTCTCTCTCACACCCATACCATACGCAGACAATTTCTCTTTCTTCTTTCTTCCCTTCTCTCATTAAAGTCTCTCTGATTTTGCTTCTTTTGGCTCCTCCATTAAGCTCCATAATATTATTAATATTTATAATCCCAAATACTCTGTATCTTCCCTCCTCTTCTTCTTCTTCTCGCTTGAGAATTCAAAATCTTTCTCTGAGGTATATGTATACTGTGCTTTATCTTTCCTCTTCAACAATACCTTATTGTCCTCAAACAGGTTTTTCTGTTTTGCTTTGCTGTCGAAAAAGAAATAACTTGACGTTTTCTTTATTGTTTAATTTCGGTTGAGCAGAGCTTTTTTGAAAAGGAGAAAAAACGCAACGATGACGAACCAAAATGTGGTACTATTACCCGACGAACAAGAAGATGCCATGAAAATGGCAGCTCAGAGGAAGAAGCTCGACATGATCAACGGCGGCGCAAAAATCAACGCCGGGGTTGACTCCATGAGAGCTTCTTCTCCGACCCGTATTTCCATTTCTACTTCTCTCACTGACGAGGAAAAGTCTTGGGCTGTGAGTATATTATATATATAACTCAAAAAAGAAAAAAAATCACTCTCTTCTTTTCAAAACTAGTTTCGAACTATGTGGAACGAAATCTGAATTTCTTTTTTTTTTTTTTTTCCCGGTCGTGGTTTTTGTGTTTATGAAACAGCTAAAACACCCGTCGGCTCTTTCGATGTTCGACAAGATTGTGGAAGCTTCCAAGGGGAAGAAAATAGTCATGTTTCTCGACTACGACGGCACGCTTTCGCCGATCGTCAAGAACCCTGACCGTGCTTTCATGTCCGACGCGGTTAGTTTTTCTGGTTCTTATTTTTGGCTCTGTTGTTTTTTTAATTTTTACACTTGCAAAAATTGCTTTTTAGTTTGCTGACAAAAATTTCCATTTTTGTTTGCTTGTTGATAATTGTAAACAGATGAGAAGCACAGTGAAAAGTCTCGCTCAGTGTTTCCCCACAGCTATTGTGAGTGGGAGGTGCAGGGATAAGGTACATTTGATTTAGTCCTAATCAACTAAATTTGTTTTAGTCTTTACGTAGGTAACTTTTTATAATTTTTTTATTATTTAAATTAATTAACTTTTTAAATGGTACTACTTTCGCCGTGTAGGTGTATAATTTTGTACAATTGGCGGAGTTGTACTACGCTGGAAGCCACGGCATGGATATCAAAGGACCAGAGAAAGGTTCAAAATACATAAAAGTAAGTTATGATAGCCCAATTAATTAGTATGTAAAATATTTGCACTGTAAAATTTTGTCACTATCTTCCTTCTCTTAACTCCTACCCAGAAATAGAAATTCACTCAATTTCTTTAATTTTCACTTTTTTTTTTTCACAAGGTATTAAGGTGCTTCTCTCTCTCTTCCTTGTTGTTCAGGGTGATGCAAAAAAAATTTTGTTCCAGCCAGCCGCCAAATTTCTTCCGATGATGGACGAGGTTTGTCATATCAACTTTGTTTGATCAGTTAAATAATATCACCTTGATTTTGAGAAATGGGCATTAAAAAAATAAGCAATTTTTTTTTTGGTTGACTTTTCAGGTTTACAAAAATCTGGTCTGCAAGACCAAATCTACTAGAGGAGCTATGGTAGAACATAATAAGTTTTGCCTTTCTGTGCATTATCGGTGTGTTGATGAAAAGGTAAATTAATTAATTACTTATATTATCTCTCAGTTTCACTGTTAACGTGCTTATATATTTACTTTTTCAAGTGTGTATTTTTTTGCCCTTTTTCCTGTAACACGTAGAATAACTACTCTAATCCAATAATATCCATGATATGAAATCCGCAGAACTGGGATCTTGTGGCCCAACAAGTAAAATCAGTGCTGAGAGAGTACCCAAAGCTCAAACTTACACAAGGAAGGAAGGTATGACAAGGCACCTAACTATTGGCCCTAGTCAAGCTAGCAGTTTTAATATCTTATATCCTTTTTTATTTTTTATTTCCCTTGATTTTTGAGGGAATTTAAATATTAGGTATAAATAAGAGATGTCTCACTTTCAATTGTACTTGTAATACAGGTGCTAGAGATCCGTCCCACAATCAAATGGGACAAAGGCAAGGCCCTTGAATTTTTGTTGAAGGCACTTGGTAAGTTCGGTTTAATCAATACTCTTCATTTACCTTTTTTTATCATTGGATGTGCTTTTTAATTAATATTAAATTTACTTTAATCATTATTGGGCACACATGATCCACTCCATTAAGTCATAGTGAGAGACCTTTGTTTGGTTTTCGGGAATATTAAGTAAATCGTAAATGTTGCTTAAAAAAGAAGCCTGGCAGAGCCCTTCTCTGATTATTTTATTTGCCCTTTTAAAGTACAATGATAAAAGACAAAAAACGAATAGTACTAACAATTATCATATATAAATTAATTTATCATCTCTAACTATTTTTATACAACTTTTTGAATAGGATATGCCAGGAGAGATGTTTGTCCTGTTTACATTGGTGATGATCGAACAGATGAAGATGCATTCAAGGTATCCAATGTTTCATAGAAGAAATCTATTTGTTTTCATTTCCCTTCTTTTTTCTTTATAGCTTTTTGCAATTATTAAGAAAATTAGTTCTTCTTTCAAGTCTTAAAGATTAAAGTCTTTCTTTTTTTGTTTTTACTGTGTCGTTAGATATTGAAAGCAAGAGGACAAGGTTTTGGCATTCTTGTGTCCAAATGTCCAAAGGACACCAGTGCTTCTTATTCCTTGCAGGAACCAACTGAGGTAAAGTGACCAAAACGAAGGCCCTTTTCGTACTTCAATTCTTTATTCTTCTTTATTGGTATTTAATTTTGCTGGCCCTTTTAACAATTATTGATTTTTTTTTGTCTTGATTCTTTTACAGGTCATGACTTTCCTACAGAAATTGGTAGATTGGAAAATGGAGTCATTGAGAGGGCAGGCCATGCTGTAGATTACTTAATTATGTATTATATATAATATAGGAAATATTATATTAATTTCCACCCTTCCCAAAACTGTTTTAAGGGTGTATAATCGGCTTATGTAATCTTATGTTGTTAGGACATGCTTATGTAACTTCTGATATATTCTTAGGACTAGTGAAAATAGAAAGAGGGAGAACAAAGGACAAGAAAAGGGAGAAGAAAGACGTTCTTGCTTTTTCTTGGCCTGAAGGCGTTGTGCATTTCTTGTATCCTTCTTTGCACACGGTAAAACTAATGTAATTCTTCAAGTTAATTCATGAATGCAAAGATTCTCTCTTTCTCACCTCTTGTGTATGTACTTTTATAGTTATATACATAAATTAAGCACATCTTATGTTTAAAAAAAAAAACTAATTAGTGAACAAAAAGTAAGCTAGTAGAATTGTAGAGACCAAGATTTTTCAAGTAGGTGTGTGTGTTAGTTGAAACAATGTAAGGCGCACTAGCTAAGTGGTTCCTATAAGATTGGGCCACAGACGAGGTTTACTTTCTCTTAGATATAAACTTCAACGCTACAGGTGTCCCAAGCGTTTTTTGCAAGTAGATAAGATGTGAACATCTTTAAAACCACAATGTGACCATTCTTAGGCTCGTTCCATTTGACTACGACAATGAAACCATCTTCTTCACCTAGTACCCTTTCCACCCTTTTCAAAATTCAACTAAAACATAATATTGGTGTTGTCCCTTTTATTCAGCACTTCAAATAATACATTCAAGATCATGTTTAATCGAGTAATAAATGCTTGTGATGATCATTTGAGAAGTACAATGGACAATTTGTAATAAATAAATTTGTTTCTAAACTTATGGTATTCAACAAGTGTGTAGTCTACATCTCAAGATCAAGAAATGTCGAAGACGACAGAGGAAATCACTTGATGGCCTTAACTCTATGGTAGTACTCTTCTATAGGGTTATTTGTGCAATGTATTTAGGCAACATAGGGACTGTGGTGTGGATAAAGTTACTACCAATATGTTATTGAATTTAAAAAAGAAAAAAGTAGTTAATACGTGTACAAGAAAATTTCGTTGCTTTACTTGGAATATATGAATATGTACGAGCTAGAAAATATAGCTGCTATGGTGCAACTTAGAGATATCATCTTTTTTCACTATAAAGGTAAAGCTATGCCATAAATTATAGGCTCATCACTCATGCTAATGTTCATTAATGTTCTTTTATAGCCTAAATAGATAACCCTAATGCAAGCCACAAATAGAAGTAAACTTTCCACTTCTAGTTTTCGTTCAACAATATCGATCATAATTTTATTTCTTTTGATCTATCGATTCAATGTACAATGTGGTGTTATCTGTCATGCATTAAGGTATAACAGTAAAACCATATATAATTAACAACCCTGAAAAAAGTCACATGCATGACTTTAAATTGGTTGACAATAAATCCAGAGTACTATACCTCAATTAAATTAATTACTTTTTTTTGTCGTTTCTCATGTACAGTCAAAAGAAACAGTACTAGCTGAGCTAGACATTCAGGAGTTTTTGAAAAAAGAATATAATATATGCAATCGTTTTGAGTCATATAGCAAAATAAAACAAATAAATAAAAAACCCAGTTTGTGATATCGTATAATTTACATATAGCTATTGTTCTTATTAATTGTCTGTTAATTTCTCTATCAGATAGCCTGTGGTAAGAAAATGATGAACGTAGTTTCCATTCCAATTCTTTGCATGCATTATGGACTCATCAAGTGTATAGGAAATAATTGATCAATTTGTAAGTACAAAAGCTAAACAGAGATCTATTCATGCAAATTACACTGTTTAGGACTTGCGCCGATAATGACTAACCAATATAATAATATTTATCCTATATTTATTGTTTTACCCGATCAATAATTGGTCCATATTGACCTTTTTTCGTGTCAGCTTTTGTACGATTGTTAAGGGCCAAGCTCACTGCTGAAAGTCTACTCTATTTTGTGATCCTATTACTTCTGTTATATTGCACATGTACAGCAACATCTTATATATATATATATACATATATATATATATATTATTTGATTGTCTATATAGGGCTTGATTTGCTATACCTCCTTCTTGCTGCTTGTTTATTTGACATATTCTTTGTTCGTAATGTATAATACATTTTTTCACCATATTCAGCTGAACAATAAATAACTGTGCTTTGTCGCTTGTCAAGTTATGTACACCTGCCTCCTTTTTCACATACCAGAGATCTACATACAACCATTTCCCAGACAGGAGAGAGAAAAAAAAAAGATTTTGAAAGAAAGCATAAAACAATATAATATGATTTTAAGATACCTTTTTAAATACGCCAACTTCCCCTTCTCTATAAGTAGAAAAATGAGTTGGCAAACATAAGCCAACTAATATAAAAGTCGCAACAAACAAATCACGTACATTGACTTGACATTTTTATACATGCACTTAATTTTAAAAAGTTGCGCCAATACGCTATTTTTCTTTAAGACAATAAATGATTGTTAAAAACTAGTTTTATTAGCAGGCATGTGTGTGTGTCTATATATATATATATATTAGAAACTAGGTATACATAATACTTCATTTGTGTCTAATATTATGTGAATTATTTATATACACTATAAAAAACTAGATTTTTCATCATAATAATTTTAAGTAAAACTTTTAATCACAACAAAATGTTATAACTAATATACATTTAATCACTACTTTTAGTTTAATTTTTATTGTGATTAAAATTTTTAACTATAGAGTTTTTAGTCAAAGATATTTCTATGACTAAAAATATCGTAGATATTTCTATGACTAAAAACTCTGTGGTTAAAAGTTTTAATTATAACAAAAATTAAACTAAAAGTTATGACTGAATGTATATAAATGTTGTGACTAAAAATTTTGTTAAGATTAAAAATATAGCTTTTTGTAGTGATAATAGTTCTGTCAGACTAAGACCTATTGCTTACTGCTCAAAAACAAAAAACCAAGTCCAACTATTGGGTATCGAGATTTGAAGAAACCCCACACTAAAAAGAAAAGAATATTATACATAACTCCTGATTTATTTTTTTCTCTTTTTTTTTTTTAAAAATTTTATTTTTCCTTTACAAGGAGAGGGGAAGAGTGACCTTTTAGGTTAGGTTCGTGAAAGTGAAACCCACTACCACTTAGAGAAGGGAATCTAACATGGTTGAATGAGGAGTTGGAATCCACTTCAAAGATTAGGGTTTTTTTTTTTTTTTTTTTTTATGTGAAGAAGAACACATGTATTTTTGGAATAGGGACACTAACATGGTTCCAAATCTTTGACAACCTCGGCTCTTTCCGACGTGGAAAGATGGAGTCCACTAGATACATAAACTCCCATCATTCGTGCCCTAACAGAATTAAACTATGTTCTTGCCAGCTTCAATTATTGGTCGGAACCCAGAGTAAAATCCCCTTCCACTGTTATCCTAACTATCATTAATTATCTCAAAATCTTCCCTCCTCTTTAATTGCTTCCTCTCCCATATATAAAACTTTGGAGAAAGGCCAGTTTTTCTAGATCTTGTTCGTGTAATTTATTTTTACATTAGAATATACAAAAAGTTTTTTAATACATTTTAGATATGGTAGTGCATAAATCCCTCTTGTTCCCACCAACCCAAACCTCCAAATAAGCGTCATTTTTATATATTGATTGTCTTCCTTTCTTCGTTTCTTTTTTTTTTTTTGGTCCCGTGCAACGGCCAGATCATATATATTATAAGCAATGATTCTTTCAAATACTTGGACCACAGAATTGGACATATAAAATAGCATGGGAGGGGCATTGGGAAACTTTGGCATGCATTTGGCGTCAGAGTGCATGTTGGCAAAGAGATGGCATACGTGTTGATATCTCAGCAAATGGGTGAAATAGATCTTTTACACGTGTGCTGCCCTAGGGAAATGGTCCCGGCATTGAGGGTCGAGCCCAAAAGACTGTAGCGCGTTTTATATTTTTGTCTTGGCATACACGTGTGTGTGTGTGTCACCTGTATATGTATGAATTTATGCATACAAGTAACTTTAATGGGGGTTTGTCTGTTGTACATTGGGCAATAGGATGTACCCAAACTCTCACATGGATTCCCATGTGACCCAGATGCCTTTACGATGGGGAACAACTAAATAGTGCCTTATGTGGAAAGAGGTGATTGGCAGGCACCTGTCAGAAGCCCCTCCTGACTTTGTATGAAATAATTGGCCAATGTAATGAAATAATTGGTGTGTGTTGTTTATGAGCCCTTGGTTGAACGCTGTACTTTCATGCATGAATGCAAAATTCGCCTCGATTCATGTGTCGCAAGTGTTGTTTGGCTAGTTTCCGTTTGCACCTTGCGGGCATGAGGTTTGTAGGTATGGTAAATTTTGCTAGACGGAATATGTTTATTTCGGTGAGGTTGTTTTGATATTGTATTCTGAAAGCGTTTTTAGTTCAAAATTTTTGTCTGTCAGTATTTTGGATAGTTTTTTTAAAACGAGCTTTGGTGTTCCAAGACAACTTTCAACACAGGTCATAAAATACTTGTATATTTTTTCATCAAGCACTTTAAAGATGTATATTTTTTGGCATCTAATGGCAAACCGATCCGTCCGACACCAAGTATCTAACTCAAATTTATTAAAAATAAAATAAAAAGAGAGAACAAAATGCAAGGAGAAAAAGAAGAACACAACTTAAAGGGAATTCCACGCAAGAACTATCCAAGCAAGAAAACTGAATGAAAGGTCAGCCTCAATGTCAAATGGTCAATTACACTAACTGAAAAATATTCATAGATTTCAATTCCTTCTGCTTAACTGCAGATGCAAAGCAATGCCAAAAAAAAAAAAAAAAAAAAAACTGTTAAAGAATTTTTTTATAATAAAGTACTTACTGGATTGCTAGTAGAACGTCTCTTATTAAGGAATTAAATAACGTTAAAAGCTCAAGAAAAAAGTAATGCGAGAACCAAGAAATTAGTAAATCTAATCAAAACTTGTATTTTTAAGTGTTTCCTCTTCTTTCTATCGGGTGACCGTTTCTGTATTTTCTCCATAATGCCACAACTAGTCATTCCTGTGTGATAAATTTAAACTAAACAAAGACGATGACATAACATAGAAAAAAATAGCCTGAGTCAGCTTCGCATCAATCAATATTGCTTTCGGTTATATTTATGTGTTAATGTCTTGAACTTTGCGCATTAAGATACAAAGCTAAAGAAACAATAATGATTTTCTTTTTCGTTTTCTTTTTCTTTTTTGTTATAGTCAACAATGAAGAAAAGTTAGTTTACAAACAAAAGAAGGAAATGAAACAATATTGAATCCCGTTAAAATTAAGAACCATATAAATTATGTGTTTTCCAACTAATATATGCATGTGCGACCTCATGAAATTAAAGAACAAAAAAAAAAAAAAAAAAAAGACAGGTGGGAATCCCTTTCAAACAAAGTTGTAAAGCTAGTTCAAGTGAAAAGAGGATACTGGCCTGGTCTGCTCTAGCGGGACCAGTGTCTATAGTTCTTCTAAAAAAAAAATTAACTCGCAGTACACCATTAAAGTTTCTCTCCTTTTGTCCAACACTCCTTTGTAAGTACCACACCTGTTAAAGCAAGTTGCTTTATGCCCAAGAAAAAAAGAGGTCATGCACAAATAATTGTTCTACTATTTCTTGCACTAACGAAGTAAGATCTTTTGGAAGAAAATAAATAAAAACCGTAGACTCTAGCTATGAAAAAAGGATCCACTCAGATTCATGTGCATGATACATTTGGCCAACGAAGTCATGCATGCCTAGTCATTTATATATATATATATATATATATATAGATTGGATTATTGCAGCGTTTGTGTGACCAATAAGTATATTACTAAAATATATTTTATATCCCATCGGGTGCTGTCAATCAATATTATGAAAACAAGCCACCATTATAAGCAACAAACTTATGATTGATAAAGAAATAAGGCATATGCCGTTAAGAGCATTAATTAATCAAAGTACAGAGAATACATACATAAATATTACACATAGATCAAACACCTATTTATCAACTCATTCAACCTCTTGTGAGTAGACGTGCTATCCGTTGATTTTCTTTGTTGTATAGAAAGTTCTATGGCTGGATTTGTTTGACAATGAAGTACGTCTCAATTTAATACAACTGAATCAACAGTAAGTTTCTTCTTCTCAACTGTATGCTTATTATTAATATATATTTATCCCTTTTAACGGATGCATTTTGACCAAACAACATGGGCCCTCGATGATTGGAAATTATTGCAAGGGAGAGATGGTCACATTTAATCCTCCAAACAACGCAACATTCTAGAAAATTCTGGGGCAATCGGGGACTGTCAAATGCAAATTCTATATTTTAAGGTACGTGATGACCTAATCTTTGGCATATTTCAAGGGCTCATTCGAGTTCGACTGCTTTACTTAGGAGCATATGGATTAGGTTAGAGAAGCGTGGGCAATTTGTAAAAGGATTTGTACAAATTATTTTGTAAAATGATTTATAGATGGGGTTTTATTTGTAAATTATACTTGGAATAACTTTATTTTGTAAATTGTGAATGATAAATTTGTAATATAATCTATTGACAAAAATTAGTGAAATGTGTGGCGAAATAACCACACAGTATGTATTCCACCCCTAGAAAAATTAGAAAAACAAGCAATTTTTTTTTCTTGTTATTAAAGCATGATAAATGACAATTTTTTTCAAACACGGTTGCTAAATGTTGACATAAGACGAGCCTTTCCCAGGATACTACTGTCTAATCTCACAGCATTACACCCGTAAACGCACTAAAAATCGCAGTTGACGGCATCAATGAAGCACATAAAACAACATTTAAAAAGCATCATTAATGCAGAGGACATTTAACAACTTGGGATAAGACGATACTTTGTAAGCTATTGTCATGTCTTTTAACGAGGGTTATTAGCTGTTGTCTTTTTTTTTTTTTTGGTAAAAGTATTAGTATTCGTTTTAAATTGTGCTTATTAGCAGATTGTCATATAGGAATATATTCCAACTGTGATTAGTACAAAATTACCAATAAATTATAAAAGGTTACAAAAATTTTACAAAACCAAATTTAGCTCCCCTCATCCCCACTCTCTTGGGAACTCAATCTTGGGATAACAATTAATATTATGTTTGATTACATGGAATTAGAGAATTTGAAGAAATATGTGTAAACTCACTTTGAAAGTTAGATCAAGAAAGGTTATACTAGTAATGATGCATTACATACTA
Organism: Artocarpus hirsutus; assembly: GCA_946598075.1. Taxonomy (NCBI): domain Eukaryota; kingdom Viridiplantae; phylum Streptophyta; class Magnoliopsida; order Rosales; family Moraceae; genus Artocarpus; species Artocarpus hirsutus. Next base: position 18,783 of record CAMOHE010026725.1, read on the forward strand.
TTCAATGTATTCGTATGACATTGAAACCTTTAATAGACTTGAACGTAATCCTTATAATCCAAACTGACAGTCTACATAAATTTCAATTTTTCGGCAATTAGTAAGACCATTTTAGAGACATGATAACTATTTTTCTTGATACAAGAGAAGTAAGACAAAGTGCATTGTGTGTTTGTGTCTTTGTGTGTGTGTGTGTGTGTTTGTTTGTTTTTTTTTTTTATTTGATTGTGTTTTCTTCTTTCTGTATTTTGTCATTTCGATTTTCTATTTTTAACTTTTGCTTTTTGTTTTTTAAATTATCAGCTTGTTTTGACTTGGGAAGCTTCTTGGTCGTGGGTGAAAATGCACCAACTTGTTACTTCATCAGGTTCCAATGGAAATAGAACAAGCATAAAATATTTTCCCCCAAAGTTCATGTAATTCGTTGATCTATACTCCATTACGTTTGTTTACGTCATGTTGGCTTCTATGTTTTTTCTTTCGTTTTTCTAGTTTTGTGGTTTGTGTTACAGAATTTTTGTGATGTGATTTTTATGTGTCTAGGTTTCATGTTCTTTCAGAGTTTCTGTCAAACTCAATTTACATCCTAATAGCATGTTTTTCATTTATGTAGGAATCAGAAAATGGAGAAAGCCTCCTACTTCTTTCAGTAGAAACTAAAATGTGATGGAAACTTCAACGATTGATGAGATTCTCTTAAGGTGAGACATATTGTCCTCAATTTTTTTTGGAGTAAGCATTTTGGTTTGATCTTACCGGCAAACAAAGTTGTTTGCGTTCAAGATGAAGTCGAGGAATTAAACAGGCATACTCATTGTTAAATATATTTTTTCTTTCCTGTAAGATTTATTAGTACATAGAGTTGTTGGAATATGGCGTTGGCAGAATATTACAAGTTGTTCATTGAAATAAAAATATGTGATACATGTTGTTTATTCAATTTATCATTTTTAATGTGATTTGTATATAGATATATATATATTAGTGAAAAAAACATGCAGTTTCAAGTCTTTTTTGGACTATCAAAGCGTGATGAAAAACATATTATGCTACCAAAATTTTGGTAGCAAATACTCAGAGTTTTGGCTATCAAAGTTGTTCGAAACCAAATATTATGGTGGCTAAGATATTCAGTCACCAATATATCTGGTGGCGAAAATGATTTGCTACAAAAATTTTAATAGTTGATGCCTTTTTTGATACCAAAATATTTTTGCTATCAAAATTTGTTTAAAAAGGCAGGCCTAGTCCACTTTAAGAGAACAAACATTTGAATTTTAGCTACCAATATTCGGTAGCAGAATGTTTTGTTGTCACACAGCTTTTGGTAGCAAAATCTTTCTACTACTGACTATGAGCTACAACATATTTTTTGGTAGCGATCAATAACCTTTTATTGCAAAAAACATGGCTTTTTGCTACCACATCTTGGGTGGCAAAAAGTCTATTTTCTTGTGTCAAAAAAATGTCTGTTCTTCAAGTGGGAGGAAAACATGGAGCCGCCGTTGGTAATAGGTAGCTGCAAAAAGCGGAAAGAGCCATGCATTGCCATCGAAGAAGGAAGAAGAGAAGCCGCGATCGAAAACATAGAGGTTAGTAGTGTTTGTAACAAAAAACATATGATAGGGTGATGAAATGCATTAAATTACTTGATTAGGGCCGACGATTTTCGAAATTATTTGAAGGAATATAAATTAAGATACTGGAACATCGATTGGATTAAGTTTTTGTTGAAAATATACAAACAACAGATTTGGTATGGAATGAATTATATAAGTCAATTAAATTAGGTCTAAGATTCAATTCTACACTTCTTACTAGACGACCCGAACTATCTAATCAGAATAAAAGAATTACATATAGCAAGCCAAATTAGCAAACAAGTTCACATAAATGATTTGTGAATGAAAAGAGACTTGTTGAATATGAACCTTAACTTACTGATCATGATGAAATGGCAATTGATAATCGCCAATCCCCATAAATAATTTGCTAAACTATCAAGTCATCATAATCATTCAGCACAATTCACAAATCTACCAACTTGTTTTTATCAAGGCTTGAATGTAGCCTCACATTCCTGAGAGAAAAGCTCCGAACCGTCTTCAGTCCTCAATGCATTGACCATGAATTTGCAATCAACTAAAATCTCATTCTTCCAAATCTTCAAAAACCTTAGATTTATCGTAACCAGAACCTCCATTAAAAGAGCCGACGATAAGTCGTACGGTGGTGAAGCTCCTTCCTGGTTGATACAGCGTTGGAATTCACTTTCACCAACATTCTTTAGTCCAAGCAAAAGGGTGACGTTCTCATCGGTTTCATAGTAAATCCCAGTTCTTGAATTCTCGTTCTTGGTTTTCAAATAAATGTCGTATTCTAGATGGGAAGAAGATTTAGGGCTTGTGACTACGACATGCATGATGGAGAACGTAGGGACTTTAGGGTTTAAAGCAAAGTACAAGGTGAAAATGGTTATCATAATAAATATCAAGGTAATAGTGATAAGGACTATTTCCATGTACAACAACGAGCGAGGCAAACAAGAGTTTTTGCCTTTCTTATCTGGTTTGCAAAAGCGCTCAGCTATTAAGGTATTCTTGGTTGGGGGGATGTGGTAAATTTGGTCCTTGGGATTTGTATTACGTAGGTTTCGGGATGAGACAACAAGGGTGACGGGGGGCTCACATGGACCTGTCCCTCCATGTGACAATGGGGGAGTGGTGCACATAAGATTTGGCTTGATGGCGAGTGTATATAATGATAGTATTGACGAGGGCAAAATTAATTTTCATGGAGCCGATTAAACGGGAACAACGCAATTAGGTTTCTTTTCTTCTTTTTCTTTCTAGAGTTTCTTAACAACTTGGTAATAACAACATGTGAATTTTTTGATTTTTTTAGCTGGCATAATTGTAGTACAGAGCAATTGGACATTCTGATCTGGTCACTCAACCAACATCCTATTTTGGATTCGTGTCCTTGGTCAATTCACGGGTCAAAAATATATTGGAAATAGGTTACGTGCTATCAATTTCACAAATTCTCATCTTCCATAACGAGTTGTCGTTGGACTATCTATATTAATTATATATGTATGGATTCATAAAAGAAAAAAAGCTATTATATGTGGCTTCTATATAAACTCCGTAAGCGTTGGGCTAGGATAATCTATCGGCGTTGCTCAATGAACACATACATAGTCGTGGAATTGTGACCATAAATATGCACACCAAGAGTAGATATCTAACTAGTTGTAGCCTTGGAATAAATAAGAGGAGTCTTCGACCAATGCTACATTGATCAGGCGTGGTAGGAATCGACCAATGATACTTTGATAAGGCATGGTAAAAATTCTATCATTCGAATTGGAGGGGAAAAAATCATAATATTTAAAAAGGTTGGTCAAAGATAAACAAAATGATTTTATCAGTTTTGTATCATGTGTTTTAGCATAAATTCACTTTGGTATTCAGTTATTTAGATAATATTAAAAAGGAATCTTGTGTTTTTTAAAAATTTATTTTAGGATCATGAGGTCATTTTTGTGTAACAAAGTATCCAATTTGTCTTTTTAATTAATAAATTTGCACAATCATTAAAGAAAAAAACAAAAATAAAAGTAAAAAAAATCTGCATTTCCGCCCCACTACTAGGTCTCGTGCCCAACTTCCAACCTCAATGCTTAGAAAAATGGTTACCCTATGCCCAGACTGCCACCAAATATAAATAATTCTCAATGCGCAAAAAAAAAAAAAAAAAAAAAAAAAAAAAAAAATCTAGGTTTCTCCATCTTTCCTCAAAGACTGACTTTTGGAGCTTTCGACAATGGTGGAATTGGTCATAGGAGAGGAACGTGCCTTGCCTCTTAGCCACCACGCTATCGTCGCCTTGCACGACTGCCTCAAATCCTTATTACAATGTTTGAATCTCCTTTGCAAACTGTTAGAGGTCAGAAGGCAATTGTAAATAGTCGAGGAATTTCATTGTAGCGATCTCTTCATGTATTAGCTACATTTGTTAGAGCTGTTTGAGTGTGTGGTGTGTACAACTCTAGTTGCTAGAGCTCAGTCAAATGTAAGATATACAGTAATTTCACTACAAGAAAAACTACATTTAACGATATATTATTTATGACACGTAGTTTTTGAATATAGTTGAAAAGTACATACAACAACATCTCAAACAAAGATGTCATTAACAATATTTAAAATAATAATTAACAATATCTATATAGATGTCGTATTAAAGGTCTCCTTTAAACGATAATAGTTTAGTGTTATTAAATTATTTAACGACAAGTAGGAGATGTCATCAAAGTCTTGAAGATTCTATGACACCCTTTATAGATGACATTGGTCAACATGTCGTCTATAAGGAATGTCGTGGAATCTCTAAGACTTTGATGACATCTCCTATTTGTCGTTAAATAATTTAACGGCACTAAACTATTGTCGTTAAAAAAAGACCTTTAATACGGCATCATATAGATGTCATTAATTATTGTTTCAAATGTTATTAATGACATCTTTATTGGAGATATTGTATATACTTTTCAACAACATTTAAAAACTACATGTCGTAAATAATATATCGGTAAATATTGTTTTTCTTGTGGTGTAAGCTATTTATCTGCTGTATAGGAGCTAGTTTCTTCAGTTAATAAGAAAATCTTGTTCAGAAAAAAAATCTTTGAGTTCTTTTTTTTTTCTAGATTTTCCCTCTCTCTTTACAAAGTATCAAAGCCAACGCCAGAGTTGGACAAATCGTTGGAGATGGGTACGGATCCCGGAGCAAGTTCTTCCAAGTTTGTTCTTGTTTCAATTCAACACTCAATCTCTTGGAAGCTGGATATCACTAATTTCCTAATATGGAGAAAACAAATTCTTTTGACCATCGGAGGTCATCTGTCTTTTCTTTTCTCTTTCTTCTGATTGTGATCCACCATGAAAGTATAAGAATGCTATAGATGCAGTTCAAGGAATTGTCAATGTCTGATGGATTCTTTCTCGAATAGTGAACTGTAAAACTTCCTGCATAAGTATAGCAGACTTTAGAAGTTAACTTTGAAGCTTAAATTGGGGCTAAAACTAGTCAGTTTAAGACTCAATTACATAACACTAAAAAACGGATCTTTGTGAATTAATGCCTATTTACTTAAAGTTTAGAGAAATTATCGATATGTTGGCTCTTGTAGGGAACAAATTGTCTGTGAAAGATAATGTTGCCCTAGTCTTTTGTTGAAGGGCGAAGAAATTTCAATGGTTGTCTATTTTGTTTTCAACATTTTTTTGTTCCTTGGAATGCTTTTCAAAATCACAATTACTTTTCTCATGCTCAAGCTCAAGGAGATTTCCTAGTAGATGAGGTGTTCAAAGAATTTCTCTGGTGGAAATCGTGGTTCTTGGTCTACAAAAATGCCCCAATGTCTAATGTGTGGGAAGATTAGGCATCTTGTGACGTGGTGCTATTATAGATTTGATAAATCTTTCAGCAGTCCTTCACAACTTCAGCACACTCCATATGGTTTTATTAGTTTACTGTTGGTTTCACACAGGAAGATTGTTCTCAATTTAAAGACTTTAATGTTAGTTTGCTTCTAACGATTCTTAAATGTTGTTATGCTGGTTATCCTAGAATTAGCTTATGACAGCAATCGGTACTGATGCAATAAAATGAGGCTAGTAAGTTGATGACAAGGGTCGAGTTCAATGGTAGTAAGGATTTATACTTTTAAACATTTTGGTGAGATCAATTTTCCTTCTCCTTATATTGGTTCTAAAAAGGGCTATTAACCCTTTTATACCTTGTATTCTTGGTTCATTCAAACATTATAGGTTTTTGTTCCCATTAAATCTATACCTTTAGATTGGATTTAATACACAAATTTTAGATTTTTCCTCGATCAATCTTCAATTTCGACCAATGGGTTATATCTCCGAAAGTGGTCGAAAGCTGCTCTAGACATTGTTGGATACTATAATGTAGATTGGCCTTTACATGTGGAGGATCAAATATCAATTTCAATTTTATTTGTTTTACTTGATAGTAATCTCATTCCTTGGCTCTCCAAAAAACAGCACACTGTCTTGAGATCATCTACTGAAGCCGAGTATAGAAGCTTGGTTGGAGTTGTGGCAGAAGTCAGCTAGATAAGGACTTTACTTACTGAGGTTGGTTTCAAGTCGTCCACGGCACTGGTTGTTTGGTGTGACAACCTCATTATAGTCCTCATTGCAGCTAATCCAGTTCCACACGTAAGAACAAAGCATATTGAAATAGATTTGCATTTTGTTAAGGGAAAAGGTGCATTAAAAAAATATTGAGGTCAAGCATGTGCTTTCTGTTGATCAGATTGTTGATGTATTCACCAAGGCTTCCTTTAGTTCTAAGTTTGCCAATATGAGATTCGAACTTAGAGCACAAGACGTTGCATCAAGTTTTACGGGGGAATGGGTGGATGTTAACAGTCAAGATGTAATTGTAAATAGTTGAAATTTGTTTTATAAATAATTGTTTGTAGTGTCGCTTGTTAGTTACATTCTATTCTGTTAAGAGTTGTTTGAGTGTGTGACACATGTACAACTGTATTTGGTAGAGTTTAGTCAAGTTATAAGAGTTTCAGTCAGCTACTTATACGTTGTACAGGAGTTAGTTTCTTCAGTTAATGAGAAAATCATTTTCAGAAAATATCTTTGAGTTTTTTCTTCTCTTTCTAGATTCTTCCTTTCTCTTTACACAAACCAATCAACCATTAACTCAATTCAAAATTCTGCATAAACCATCATTCTCACTGATGTATCCTTACTACACTTTACCTTTTAAGCCACAACAAATCAAAACTAAAACTTAATATCATTGCAAATCCTTATCTAAGGGAAAAAAATGATAAAATGCCAGTGTACCACCCGAAGAACTCATCTCCAACGAGACCCGCGAACCTGTAATACCTTTTGTTCCCACCTCCCCAAACAACAAAAAGAGAATTAAAGAGTTAAGAAGTTTCTTAATTTAGGCCATTGATGTAAAAAGTCAACATGGGGAAAAAATATTTTGTGATTGTGATCATGCAAAATATTAATATACTTGGTATTATTTGGGTGCCTCTAATGGTTTTTGCCTTCAAGTCGTAGGTCCAAGAATAACGTTGTTGATAATCTACCATATGCTGCATCTTTCGGCATAGATCGCTAGCTTTTGCCGGTAACTGATTATTGAGGTAATCTACTAGATTACCGACACCAATCTATCAGATTATACCACTTTTTATGACGGATCACAGGCGTACCCTTTTTTAAGACGGATCACAGGTAGTCTCTGGAACCAATTGTCTCTGGTGCCGGCGAGACCAAGCAATATTGTAGATTACATCTACTCAAATAGTCTACTAAACTAGTTCTTGAAATAAACATAAAAGAAATACAAAGAAAGCACAGAAACAAAACAATATATACCTTATCTCCATTCCCTTTGTTTGCAAGTCGCTTCATCGCCTCTTTTTTTCATTAAGCTCATGGCTTTGTCAGACCATCTGAGGACGTCAACACTTACATTGTGTTGGTAGGAAGGAGAGACAGCTAAGGGAGGAAGAGGATGGAGGGAGATAGATGGGAGAGAGTCTCAATCTATTGTTTGGTTAGAGGAAAGAGAGGGGAGAGAAGGGAGATAAACAAGAGGGTCTCTCTTTTGGTCTATTATTTTGAATCCTTCCATTAATTAAAAAATCCAACAAATTCATCTAGCTTAAATCAAAAAGACTATGCTATCCTCCAAAAGATATTATTAAAATAAAATTAAACAAATAATTTAATAATTAGACATATAAATGTCATCCATTTATCCCTCTTTTTTTCTTATCAAACAACATAAAAAATTGCTATAATTATCTCTATTATTTATACTTTCCATTCCTACAAAACGGAGTCATAAAGCGAGAGGGAAGTGGAGGAAAAGAACCAATCTATCATTTAGTTAAAAAGATAAGATGAGAAAGAGAATATATGGAGGAAGAGAGCATGCTTCTAGTCCTCGATTTGAATCCTTGTAATCTAAGGATCCAATAAATCAAGCAAGTTACATTTAAAAAGACTATTTTAATTAAAAAAAAAAGAAGACAACATTATCTCCAAAACAATATTAACATATAGGAAAACGGATCATGTAGTAATTACACAACTAACTATTTATATATTTTGCAACTCTATCTTCTTCTTATCAAATAACATAAATACTGTTCATCTTTTATATTCCCCATCATTCAAATCTCTCCATCCCCGTACCAAATAGGGTCTTAACACTAGGATATTAGACTTCAAGCCTAGAAAGGTAAGACCTTGTTTGCCACACCCACCCCACGTCCCACTGATTTCCTCTAACAAGATTCTATTTTTTTTTCTTTGCTTTTTCTTTTTGTATTTCCACTATATTTTTGGATTTTTAATGAAACAATATGTAATACAGATTATCAAGAGCAATTTTGATAACTGAAGTATTTTAACGTTCATGGATTTTTTTTTTTTGGCCTTTGCCAAGATATAAGGAATATTTTCTATTAATATATATAAAAAATACTTCAGACATTCATACTGAAAACATAAAGGAATATAGAAAAACATATATTTTGAAAGAACACGGGAACAATTAAAGCATTTTCATTATTTTCTTTTTGGTTCTAGGGTCAAGTATTACTTGAAATGTTTAAGATTTTTTGCTCTGAACATTTAACATAATGTTTAAATAAACCTTATTTAAGTATCATATTGGGTGAATCAATCATCAAATAGTACTTGACACTATCTTCAATCGTACATGCCTTTTCTTCTTCTTCCATGCTCTGCTAGGGTTTCACCTCCTTCTTTCTTTGGTGAACTGCTTTTGTGTGAGGACTCAAAGGACCAAAGTCCGGCGTTAGCTTTGGACTAATCTCCAGACTCCTAGCCCCATAGGGGCTGCCAAACAACGCAACACACCTTTCTCCAGGAAATCTACAATTGGTGCTAAGTTTGGGGGACGCAATTGGGCTTGGGGGCGTGGTGATTGTCAAATCTATTTAGAAGGATGGGTAGGAAGGTTTTTCTATTGTTGGTTGAAGGTTGTTCGACGGGATCTATCTCCAAGAGTGTTTGGTTGCTGTTTGATGGGGGATGTTTGTGGTGGCAGCCTCTCTGGTTGGAGGTGGATGGTTATAGTTTCTTTGCTCTAGCTAGTGGTTCGGATCCCTCTTGGATTTCTTTCAACTCTCAGTGTTTGGTGTGGCTTTCCTCGTCTCTTGGAGCCATCATTGTATTGTTACCAAAAAATGTGTTGTTGTTCTTTAGTCTGTAATATTTTGTTTTAGGTTTTTCTTATTGCCAAATAATAGGGTTGATGATTCTGCCAAGTGTGTTTCTGTTTTATTTTTCCATTGTAATAACGAAGGTGGCTTTCTCACCTTCCGATGTAGGTTTTAGATTTGATGCCTTGAGTTTCTCAATCTTGTCCGATCCGAGATATTCATTGCCTATAGTAACATGTGTGAAAATGTCTTGTCTGTACTCAATTAGTTGTGTGCCTTTTCTATTTCCACATGTTGGAACTCAGTACACATTTTGTCCTTTGAGCATTTCAATCGAATTTGATGGTGGTTCGAGTTCATTGTCGAGTTCAAGTTGCTTATTACGTTATGGCCTGCAGTGTCTGAATTAGTATTTGTATGCTTTTAATTTGGAATGCAATCCCCATTTTCAAAAAACAAAAAAAAAAAAAAAAAGCATTTGAGACTAACTTTTTTTTTTTCCATTCATAAGGTCATGTTTATTAGTTAAAAATTTTAGAAAAAAATAAGCTGATCAAGAAATTAAATTACAAAAATATTTAAGTGTTTACTAATACTTTCAGCAGTTAGTAGGGTTGGTACGAATACAAAAAATTTCACCGATGCAAAGACCTTATGGTGGTTTAGTTTCCTTTGAATCGAGCAGATCTCTAACCCCTAACTCAACATATATATTTATATATATATATATATGTTAAAACTTTTGTTTCTAACAGACTAGAGTTTAGATTTTATTTTGAGATTTTGGCTCATTTCGCAAGACATTTGATGGCTGTAGTATTGAATTTTATACAGAATTTGTTTTTGATTTTTCAAATATTGTAGGTCTTCTTGCTCTTAGGGTAAATGAGTAGGTACGGGGAGAGCCTCTCCAGTAGTGATTCCTCAACTTGACCCCACCTTAAGTTAGGTAAGTACTGTTGGGAATGCACGGAGTCCTATATCAGCTAAGAATAAGGTGAATATTTACACGGACTTACTTGACCTTTTAAGAAGAAGCCCTATGCCCTTACAAGCAATATCAAAGCCAAGCCCTGAAAAAGCCAAGTAAGGATCCTGAAACCATAGTCAAAGAAAATGTGAAGGTGATGGATCTTTGTTGTTGATTGCAAAGGATGGAAATTCTATGAAAAAATGGTGAAGATCTTTAACGACTTGTTGGATTATCTTAATAGAGTTTTATCTCTTTGGTATGAGGAAATTGAAATGGCAAAATTATTTGCTTGAGAGAGGGTCGTGTGAAACTTATTGACCTTGTTGTAGGGAGGGGTTGTTAGAAATGCAAAAAGTTTCACATTAACCAAGAATAGGATTGATAATGAGATTATAAGGACTGGGGGTTATTTTGATAAAAAATAGGTTGACTTTTTGTGATAGAACCCCAGTGCCTTATATATAGATATGAAAACAATATGGAGGGCAAATTAAAGATAGGGTATGAAAGTGGGGAAGCATGCTTACCAAAATTTAATATTGTCCTCGATACCAAGGGTCTGTTTGATATTGTTATTGTTTTTCTTTAAACAAAAAGCAAAAACATTTTCTCCTAGTTTTATTTTTTGTTTCTTTAAAAAATACATGTTTAATGACTCCTTTTTTTTTTCTTTTTGAAAAAGAAAAACACAAAAAATATGTTTGATAATAGATTTTGTTACATTTTTTTTTATGTAAAAGCAATAATATAGTTGACTTGAACTTAACTTTAAAATTGGAACAATAGGACGAGATAGGACCGACAGCCTAAATTGAGGTTAAGGTTAAGACCAGTCTAACGGTTCATGTGGCAATCAGATTGATGGGCCGAAGGTCATGTCTATGAGGTAGACTCGTTATCACAATTGACCAATCATCCTGATAGACAATCAAGGTTAGGACAGAGCCATTGTCGAAGTTATGTTTATAGGCTGAACTCATCATCGGGGTTAGACCAACAGACTAGATGACTCATCAAGGTTAGGATAGTCGGTCAAACACGTCGTGGGGTCAAGACAATTATCAGGTCACTATCAAAAATGTGTCTATGAACTAGACTCACCATCTGGTCAAGACAACCATCTAGACATGCAGTTGAGTTTAGGATGGGCTCATCATCAAGGTCACATTTATGAGTTGAACTCATCATTGGGGCCAAACTAATCGATAAGACTTGCTATCGAGCCAAGATAACCAGCCGAACACACCATTAGTTTCCAATCAACTGATCGAACACAACGTTGAAGTCAATTAACAAGTGAGATAAAATGTTGTGGTTGAGTTTTAAGACCAAAGTTAAGCTTGGGTTCCATGAAAACATCACCACTAGATTCAAATGGTGAACGAAAAAGTTAACTAATATTATTTGTGATATGGTTTCCTATTTATATCATCTTCCTACTTGCCACAAGCTAAGAAATCAGTAAGGTGTAACCTTACCACTTTTGTTGTTTCAACAAGAAAGAAGCAAATAAAAACATATTCCACATAGAGCACAACTTGAAAAAAAAATTTCATGCTAAAATTCGTAATAGTTCTTTTTACATTATAAAATGCAACAAGACCCTTTGTAGACACTAAGTTGAAATTCCTGTGAGTTCAAGTTTTACTAATAATAATAACTTCGTAGCCAATGGCTTGTCAAGTTTGGAGAAACATACTCAGACTATAGAGCAAGACTGGATCTAAAAGATTCTACAAGAGACAGGCATCAACTTGCCTATGAGGAAAAAAAATAAAGAAAGAAGCTAATAATCTGAATTGTAGCAAGTATGAGCATCAACAGCTAAAGAATCTTGTGCATCATTTTTTTTTTCATTTTTCTTTTGCCTAAGTTTTAAGGTACTGACAATGGGAACAAAAAGTGTTGTTCATATATGGATATGCTTGTAATGTCTGTCTAATATATGTTTTTCTTATGTTCATCTCAACATAATATTTAAGTCCCAATTTTTTCTCCTATGGCCTAGCATTTTTAGGAATAGTACTCTTCAAACCTCTTGTTCAAACTTGCCAATAGCTTTCGAATATACTTCCTTATTAATTCCTTCTATATCATCCAATGCCTTAGCACTCTCTTCTAAGAAGTAATGAGATGAAGAAATTTTCATTGATCTCTCCAATATCGTAGTATTTCTCTTAGAAGATATGCCTCCAAAGCATATGCTGAAACTGGATAGAAATTAGATTTCTTTTTACTTCAAGAATCAGAGGTAGTAACTGAGTAGTTTTCATTAGTACCACTCCCATCTACACTAGTTTCAGAAGTCCTAGGCTTATTATAGATATTGCATCATCCTTATTAGCACATGGAGTTCTATCTAAACGATGAGCATTGGAATCAGTAGTTATAGTGTCTCCAACAAATGATACATGACTTGTCATAAAAGGTACATTTAGCAAACCAAATATGAATCAATTGGAAAGGAAAGGCTAACATAATCCCCAAATTGAGAAAATGCCTTTCAAAGACAGTTCAAAATATAAACTTTGTTAATAAATTATGGTTTTTACCTAATAAGTGTTGGAAAAGAAGTATGCAGCAGTTTTAAAAAAATTGAATAAATAAACTCTTTTCTTAATGAGATAGACATGTTGTATATAATAAATTAATTAAAGATCATTAGAATTAGAATCACACTTCTAACAGAAAATTATTTGGCATAACCATTACCAAGAATTGCATCCAGAAGGGCCTTAACCAACCAGTCTTATTTGTTGTTGTCATTTTCACAATCAAAGTGTGAGTAGACAAAAGTTGTTCAATTCTCCCTTCATAACTCTCCCCACAATCACAAGAGAAAAATCAGGATTATTGTTTTAGATGTTGAACAATAATCTCTTAGAGTAGTAGAATTTTCCTCTCTAATCTCTTAGAGTAGTAGAATTTTCCTCTCTGGAAATCTCTCTCTAAACTTCTTAAGTGACCTCCCTTTAATATTAATAATTTATTCGAAAGTATAGAAACATGTTACTTATTTATAGGGAGACATTAGGCCTATATTCTTATTAGATTCGATCTCAAAATTCAAATTAAAGTCAAATCTTGCAACAAAAACGCATATAATGTGTTTGTTGATCTAGTAGGGGCAATCAACTGCCCGTAGTATTGTGCGGTCAACTGCCCTATGAAGGTTATCTTGGTAACAGGTTTTCAAAGCTCTAGGTAAGCCATCTGACCCACCAATTTATTGTTTTTGACCCGATTGGATTTTTACCTATTCTATTTGACCCAACAACCTTTCATCAAGCTTTAGTTTTAATTTAAGTAAAAAGTTATCTAATTAAAATAGTCATATACAAGTAATTCCATATTCAAATAAAATATTTTTAAATATTTCAACATGTTTATTTTGAATTAATTCTCAAAATTAATTCAACTAATAAACTAACATGAATTATTAAATTTGATCAACCAAATTTAACCTAATTTAAAGAATTAACATAAGTTACTAATATGTCAAAAAATACACCGTATCATTATAAGATATTACATGAGCTAACAAAGGAGACTTGATGGACATATATAGATCAATCTCCTATAATTATCAAACAACATATCCCCGACATATATATTTTATAATTATCAAGTCTTAAGCTATTCCACTAAAAGCTTAGAGGTCCATTCTTGAACTAAAAGCTTAGAGCTCCACTCCTAAACTATATATAAAGTATTACTACTACAAATTTGAGATTATATGACCTTCATTAAATGACCTTTTTTCAAAAGCCGTCGTGATAAAGGGGAAAAAACACGAGGAGTTACGTCCGATAAGGCGAAAACCATCGTAGTAGGGTGGGCTGTCTACCAGGACGGTTTTCTCCAAAAACTGTTCTGGTGCTAGGTATACCTTGATGGTTTTTTAAAAAACCATCGTGGAAGGCTAGCGCATACCACGACAGTTTTTGAAAAAAATCATCGTGGTAGATGACTTAAAAGCATTTTTCTCACTCGACAATTAAATACAAATCACAAACTTAGCTCTCAGATACACATCCAAAACCCTCCGAAATTGCTGCTGCATCTCTGTTCGCCTCCATCCTTCTTAATCTCCTTCCTAATTATAAGTTTTTTTTTTTAAGAAATTGATAAAATGGTGTAAATTTTATTGTTTATTGATTTGTGTTTATTGTATTATGGATGGGTATGATTAATTTATTTTATCATAGGTATGTGTAATTTGTTTTATAATGGATATGATTAATTGTTTTATGATTAGAATATGATGGGTATGTGTAATTTGTGAAATTATTTTTAATTGAATGGCTATTTATTATTTCGATTTAGGACTTGTGAAATGGATAGGAAATGAATGTGAGATTTTCGATTGTCTAGAGAATATATGAATGGTGTGAAAGAGTTTATGGATTTTGCCAAAACTTATGCCAATAGTGATTAAATTTGGTGTCCTTTGTGTTAATGTGGAAACAATAGATCTCATCCAATTCTAGTTGTTAAAGGACATTTATTTCGAAATAAAATTATAAATAGTTATCAAATGTGGCATTTTCATGGTGAGTCTAAGTTTAATCCAACTTTAGTAAGTAAAGAAAAGAAAGCTATTGTGGAGGACAATATAGATGATCATGAAAATATGGTTGACATGGTTAATGATTTGGAATAACACTTCTTACACCGTCTGGATTTATTTTAGACAACGATGAATGATACCAAGACACCTGTGTATAAAGGTTATACCAATTTCACCAAATTGTCCACTTTAGTTGGATTATGAAATTTGAAAGTGTTGAGTGGGTGGTCAAATTCTAGTTTCACAAAGCTTTTGGAATTTCTAGGAAGGCTTCTACCAGAATGTAATAAATTACTACTACTATGTATAAGGCTAAGAAGACTTTGAGCATTTTGGGAATATAGTATGAGGAAATTCATGCCTGTGAAAATGATTGTGTTCTTTGTAGGAATGAGTATAAAAATGAGAATTATTGTCCAGTTTGTCAACAATCAAGGTGGAAGAATGGAAAAGAGCTGAAAGATGATAAGAATAGAGTGTCAAAGAAAGTGTTATGGTATATTCCACTGGTACCATGTTTGAGGCATTTATTCAAAAACCTAAAACATGCCAAGAATTTATTATGGCATCATGACAAACAGGTCGATGATGGTAGGCTTAGACATCCAACGGATTCACTACAATGGAAGACTTTTGAAGCTAATCAACCCGACTTTAATGCAGATCCAAGAAATATACATTTCGCTTTATTGATGGATGGAATGAACCCATATGATAACATGAGTAGTAAGCATAGCACTTAGCTCATAATACTTGTTAACTACAATTTCTCTCCAAAGATGTACATGAAGCAGAAGTTTTAAATGTTGTCTTTATTGGCAATGACAGTGTTGTATACTTGGCACTGTTAATCGTTGACCTAAAAAACTTGTAGGAAAATAGAATCGAAGTTAAAGATGCTTACTGAGAAGAGACGTTCACACTCTGTGTAATGTTGATATGGACAATTAATGATTTCCCCACATGTGGCAATTTATCTGGTTATTTAGTGAAGAGTTCTATTGGTTGTCCTATTTGTATGAAGGAAACGTCTCACAAACAGTTAAAGAATGGTAAGAAAACCATTTTTCTTAGTCATAGATGATGGTTGTCAAGAGATCATTGTTACTACAAACAAAAGAAAGCCTTTGATGGCAACATCGAAGAGAGTGACCCTCCTCGCCCTTTGACGGGTGAACAAATATTTGAAATGGTAAAAAGATATAAAAGTGGTATTCAAGAAGAAAAAGTGAGATAAAGACGAGCTGTCGATAGATGGACAATGAAAAAAGATCAATCTTTTTAATCTTCCATATTGGAAGACATTTTTTGTTCATTATTGCTTCGATGTTATGAATATTGAGAAAAACATTTATGAATCCATGGTCGGCATGTTGCTTGACATTTTGAGCAAGACTAAGGATGGTGAAAAAGCACGGTTGGATCTTATAGAATGGAGATTAGGCCTAATTTGTTCCTGAGGAAATAGGGAACCATACTTACTTTTGGCGAAGCACACATTATCAAGAGCGAAAAAGAGAAAGCTTTGTGAATGGCTTGCTTTGTTGAAAGTGCCGAACAGCTATTCTTTGAACTTTGAAAACTTGGTGTCGGTGAAGGATTTGAAACTTATTGGCATGAAAACACACGATTGTCATGTGTTGATGCAGCAATTACTATCATTTGCTTTGTAGGGAATTCTAACAATAGATGTGAGATTTACAATTGCCAAGTTGTGCTCCTTCTTTAATTTAATATGCTCCAAGGTAATCAATCGACTTATGCTAGATTCATTATAATCGAAGTTAGTGTAAACTTTATGCATGCTTGAGAAGTATTTTTTGCCAGTATTTTTTGACATCATGATTCATCTAATGGTGCACTTAGTATGTGAAGTTAAGTTATGTGGATGTGTGTATTTAAGATAGATGTACCCATTTGAAAGATATATAAAGGTTGTGAAGGGCTATGTTAACAGTAGAAATAGGCTGAAGGGATGTATTGTAGAAAGTTACATAGCTGATGAATCAGTTGAATTTTGCTCCAAGTACTTGTCCAATGTGGAAGCAATTAAGGTGCCAAGACAATAAACATTGAGGTTAGGGGACTATCTATTGGCAATCCTTCCTAAGTAAATCGAGAGAAGTGAGAGCAAGATTGTCTTTGTGTCTTACACAATGCTAATGAAGTGGAGCCTTTCATTGAGGTGCACATGAACAAATTAAAAAAGGCAAACACAAAAAGTGCAAGAAATGAGAAATGGTTGCAAGATTAACATAACCAAACCTTTCAGTTTTGGATTACAGCACACATCTATGACAAGTGCTCCACATCACAAGATAGAGGCATATAACAAGACTTAAAGAACCTAGTTAGAGGACCGTCGTTGGTAACTACAAGGTATACGTCATATTCCATAAATGTTTACACTTTTTATACTCACGGAAGAGATGAGAAGCATCTTGTCCAAAATAGCAGTGTGACTCTCTGTGCTAAGGTTATGCATATTTCCTCTATTAAGGACAAGAATCCGGTATATGGGACCATGAACTACTTTAGCTTTATTGAAGATATTTCAAAACTTGATTATGGGGGATTGCACATAGCATTTTTTAAGTACAAGTGGGCCGACAATAACTAAGTTAAGATTGATTGGAGGATTTGGACCAAGTAAAAGATGTGACTTAGAGAGAGATTTATGAAGCTTTCGCAATTGAGGGTGGTATAGGAAAAAGGCTTTAAAGGTTTGTGGTGAATTAGCAAAAGGGTTTAGATCTGACCTTTACGTTTCTTTTGTATAGCCTAACCTTTCCATTTCGGAGGACGATGAAAGTGTATATAAGCAGCCTCCTACAGTAGTACACTACTACCTCTTTATAAATGATGACGATTGGAAAGTTTTTGTGAAGTATCAACATTCCTTCGAATTCCAACTATTGTCAACTGATGCAAGAAAAATAAGAGTGAAAAATGAATATTGTTCTATGGTTGGCCGAGTCGGATATAGAAAGCTTGAGCAATCATTGGTACATTAATATCTTACTTGCATTACTTATATTTATTATTCTATTATTATTAATATGTTACCAATATAGCATAATACAGTTAGTTAAGACAGGCGTGCAACCAACACAAGAGAAGTTATGGGTAAAATCATGTCAAGTTCCCAATGGACATTTTAAAAATCCAAGAGTAGCAAAACTTGAGAACTTGATTGTAAGTTTGTTGAACTTAAATTATTAATTTGTAATTTAATACCTATTGAAGGATATTAAGAATAACTTAGTTTGTTGTTGTTTTACAGGATGAATATACCATGTAACAAATTCAAGGGACCTTTTAGTCTATCGATAATGATGACATATTAATGAGGGCACTAAGGAAACTGAAACATTTAGGACGTGTTTACAGTCAATCAAAGTATGTAAATCAGTCTCAATGCTTCGACCTCCAACTAGGTTCAAAATTCAATTCCCAAATATTGAAGATGCAAATGGAAATTGTAGAACTATGAGGTCTTCTGACTGAGTTCATTTCCCAAGGACATGCTAGACCGACAAATAAGAGCATCTCAGAATGCAACAGCTTTAAGGCTAGTTGTAACCCTCTTGACAATGTAGCAAAAGCTCCACAAGCTCCAAAGGTCCAATTGTCACCTCATCATCAAGAACTTGAACAATATCAAGAATGTAGGCTCTTTGTTGACGATAGAATTAATGATTGATGTGCACTTGTTATGCTTTGGAAGGCATGGATGGAGAGTCTTCCAACTAATATAGTCCATGGAAAAATGTCAAAAAAAGATGAGTCTAGTGCCTAGCCACATTCCAATGAGGCAAAGTCGTTAAAAGCTTCGTAGCATGGCCAATGAGGTCAATTGAAGTTATCACAACGATAAAGATGAGTGGGGTGCCTATCCACATTCCACAAGATGTAGGGGGAAAGAAATGCCAAAAAAAGAAAAGTTCTACAAAAGCAAGACAACCACAACCTGAGGTAGAACAAGAACAAGAACAACTCATTGAAAATGAGCCACTACCTGCATTTGACATCTCTTCAGTATCTCCAGAATTTATGCAGTTGGCTTTATATGCTCATTTTTTAAGTGCAATGGGTTGATGATTTAGTGCTTGATACTGGGAAATATCACTGGCAATGAATTGCCTATCTATGTGGGTGCGGAGATATTTACTACTTCACCATCTTTGATCAAATCTAGGTGAACTGTATCATGGTATACCTCAAGTAATAACTCTATCCTTAATTCTTAATTTTTTTAAATCTAAGTAGAGTTCTAAGGTGCTTTCAAATAATTGAGTGTATTGTTTTTTATGGTAGTTTTTTGGCAGAATATTGTGAACTTCAAGGCAAGGCGTACAATTTTAGTTTCATATCTCCAGCAATTGTTACAACTACTACAACCGACCTATAGAGTGATTGTAGAAAACGCACCATGTCACTCCTCCACCTATTAGCTCAAGCACCGAGGGGAAAATTGTTCTTTGTACCATAAAATGTTGGAGAATATTGGATATTGGCAGTTATTTCACCATGGAAGGACCAATTATGTTGGTTTGATTCTCTCGGACACCCACCGCGTGATGATTCCGTATCACTCACGAGATTGTAAGTATCAATTTTTCTTATAAAATTAACTATGTTAAGTTTTACATAATTGTATTGTCTATTAATTCATGTAATCATGACACATTGTTAAAGCGCTTAACGATTGGAAGCTCCAAGGGGGAAGTGGTGTAACATTCTGATCGTATGGAATACTATATTCGAAACGTAAGTGTCCAAGACAACAAAGAAACGCAAAATGTGGTTTTTTTTATTCTACATTTTATACGAGATATAATTAATAGTGGTATACAAGCCCTAGCAAAAAAAAGAATTTTATATACATGCAGATATAAATGATGTTAGAATAGGTGGGTACAATTTATAAACAGGCATGTCATTTTTTAGATAGAGATAGTAGATAAATGATTGTGTAAAATAGATCAAATATAAATGATCTTGTAAATACCTTGTAATTTCAATATACATCAATTTTTATATGCAATTAGCGCCTTGTTCTAATAGATAACACGGGACTAGCCATCTTGTGGGAAAATAGAAATTTTGGCCATTTTTTTGTGCAATACTAATTTTTCTTGGCAATTTTAGCAAAAAGCCATTGTAAAACTTGTACCTTACATGACAGTTTTTGTAAAATCCATCGTGTAAAGTGCATGTTTACCAACATTCGATGACAGTTTTGAAAAAAATCGTCATGGAATGTCTAGTTTTCACGACACTTTTCCTAAAAACTATCATGGAAAATCAAATCTATCACGATGGTTTCTACAAAAACAATCGTGATAGATCTCCCCTGCCACACCACAAATTGGCATCTATTCTGAGGTTCCATGATATTAAAAGACTGTCATAAAAACTCAATTTTGTACCACGACTGAGGTTTTAACGATGGTTTTTTAACCATCATGAAAGTTTTCCACAATGGTTTTAAACCGTTGTGGAATTCCTATTCTATAGTAGTGAATGAAACTCCAATAAGTTAAACGTCTATGACACATCATAATGTGTAACATCCCCATCTGATATTCATAAATGGCTTAAAGATAAATTCCTTTATCTTCCTAATTATATTTATATTATGTTCTATTATCTAACCATGGGCAAACTTACTATCAATACAAATAGTATACCATTTGGTTACATCTATATATCCAAATGGTTGAGCGCTCTAGTTTTTCAATTACAGGATAATACCTCTAAGAGAATATCATTAACTCTACAAAAGAGCTATGGATTCAATATCTACGAATAACAAGTCTACTTCATTTATGAGTCATGTCTCTAACGTACCGGTATATGTACTTTTATATAATTTAGGATGTCACCCTTTGGTACATCAAAAGACACAAGTTAAGAATACAAGCCTACTGATTCATTTCAAGATTAAGATACAACATACATGATTGTTTAAACTGAATTGATTTAAATAAATAGAATTATTAATCAAATCACTTTATCTTTACTCCTGATCCTATATATCATCACCAACAATAATATACCAATGTTTTTTCCCAAGGAGTCTAACTTCGATGACCAAGACAAGCTGTCTCTCATTAGGAATGTAGACAACATAAAAATCCGAGCATAAATAAAGCACCTAACTTTATTCGCTTGATTACGAACCTTATATATTTAAACTATCACTTTAAGATTAATGTCTTTTACATAATATGTCCATCATATGCACAATCTTAATCGTTTAGATTGACACTTTCACACTTTTGTTTGCTTATCATATGTTTGACATAAATGAACATAAAAAGAACATATGATATATGAAATAAATATTACTCTTTATTGATTAAATGTCTCTAAAAACTATTATGTCATTAATCCTTAGGGCGCCTAGTCTAACAATAATTTGATAAGAGTTTAGTTTCACATGTTTTGCTATCATTCTCCATTGTGTTTTCTTTGTTATTTCTTGGTTTTCCTATGTTTATTTGAGTTTTTATGTTTTATACGTGTTTTAAATGCTAAGAAATGTTTGGAGGCAAAAACCATGATTTAAATCCATGGTTAAATCATGGTTGAGAGCATATATTAAAGAAAACCCAAATTAATTTATAGGTTTAAAAAAGCATATTTATTTCAATAGGACTAAGAGACCTAGATTTCTTTTTGGCACGAGGAAAAGAAATAAAATAGAAACCCTCAAAGTGAGGATAGATTTGAACAAAAGACCAAGTATAGTAATCATTACCAACAATGATAATGTAACATGATAGGGGCAACGGTTACCAGCATAGTGGACGGTGAACATTGATAAAGGTTAGAGGGAGCAACGGACAAGGAGATGGAGAGGGAGAGAGAGACTTTAAGGTTTGGGGAGGGTGCAATAACTTTTTTTTTAGTGTGTTTCACTATTGTTTTAGGTTATGGGTAGTTGAATGGGCCCTTTTCGATTAGATTTAATTTAATAATGATACCCTATGTATTACTAGCCTTAACTGGAGTCTAACTATTGATAATATGGTTTTCATTAAACTTGTAGATATTAGTGTAGTACATTATATTCTTGCTTTTGTTGTAGTGGAATAAGTTTTGGACTCCATAGCATGACACAGGAAAACTTACACTATGAACAAGCAAGCTAGCACTGCAACACCAAAGAGCAACAAGTTAGTTCCCTAAAACCACCTATTTGGCACCCCAGTACTAGATAAGGAGAGATTTAAGCACACATGCCATAGTGCCATCTTTTCGTGCCCCTACACATGTTGACAAGTTTTTAGCCCATTTTTGGTTTAAAAGGGCTCCAAACTTTTCTGTTGTTATTGCAACCTTGCAAACTTATAAATACATAATCTTAGAGCACAAGAAAAAACCCATTTCTGTTAGTTTTTCTTAGTCTAGCAGTGGAGGGATGAGAGAGAAGCTTAGGTTGTGGCTTAAGGAGAATAATAAGCCTAGAAGACTCTTCAACACCATTATTGTTCTTCTTCTTCATATTCTTTCTTTCTTTTATTTTTTTTCTATGTTTTTAATTTAGGTCTATTTTTTGTTAAGGGTGATTTTCTAAACGCTAGACATGGCTATATGATTGATTGTCAGAATTATTTTTTGATTTTCCAATTGAGATTGTTTATGTTCTTTCATAATTATTGGTTACGATAATTTTATTGTTTTACTTAATTGCGTAACTAAATAAGATTTAAGAATTATCTATTGTTAGATTAAAATTCTTGATCTATAGAAAATTATGATTAATAATTATAAGACTTTTGTGTGATTGCGATGAGGGACATAACCTAGGTTGAATAAACTAAGGTTGTGTGTTTGTTGCCGAGATCAGCCTATCTTTCTCATCTTAATGCTTCCATTAGGTTAAATTTGGAGAGTTTGTTCTAAGTTATTCAATCGAAAGAGATTTAAAAGAGCTTGTTTTATTAAACGAGAAAGTAGGGAAAGATTAGAATAGTAGAGCTTATTGTTATCTACACTTGATAGCTTCAATAGAAAATTAGAGATAATTTTTGTGATTAATTTAATGGTTATCCTTTAAGTGGTAGGGAATAATCCTTAAAATATATTTATTTTCTTGTTAATTTAGTTAAATTTGTGTTTAATTTTAATGTGTTTTAGGATTTAGATTCAATAACTTATTAGTTAGAATCAATCCTATGTGAGAATGACCTTTCTTTGTTACTATACTTAATAACAACCATATTGTTAGCACAGTTTAATTTGGTACTCCTTCTAGAACCTATCAAATTTTGGTGCTGTTGATGATCAGTAACAAATTTTGGCATTATGTCGTTGGGGATTGTTTATCTAATTAATTGGTTATTTTGTTTTTATTTTTTGTTTTGTTTGTTTTAATTAATTTTTCCTTTTTGTTTTTGCGTTTGTTTCTTGTCATGTACTTCAAGATGTCACATTAATAGGTCCTTTTGAGTTTCACCCAATAAGACTTGAAGCCGTTGGTCTAGCGCTCGGTGGAGATACAAAGATTGTCTTCATTTAGTTTCCATATCATGGGTTCTCTAAAGAGTGTCAACATCAAATCTTCTTCAACGGCTTATATGCCACAACAAGATATTGCGTTGAGAGCGACAATGGTGCCATCCCTTTCTACCTACAACTTGTGGATGAAACCTACTTATGTTTGAAAACATAGTAGAATATGATCATTAGAATTAGAATTGTTCAACAAACAACCATAGTTTGGAGGATGATTACAACAATTTTTAACCATGGCTTGACATCTGACCTCATGATATAGGGGTATTAGACATAAGTGGAGGATGTTAGAAAAAGATACGTAGCAGAATTTTAAAATTTTTTAAATCAAAGTCTTTTCCAAGTAATAAGAATGGCATGCAAAGTACATGAATTAAAGATCTTGCATACTTTTTTAGTAGAATGAAGATTGTAGAAATTCTAACTAGAGAAGAACTTTCCGAAAAAGCCTTGCCAACTAGTCTTTTTTACTATTCTTTTTCCACAATTGGAATATAGGTGATTGCATGTTGTACAGCTCTTCGTCCAGTGACTTCTATTAGACATAGTGTCCTAAGGAGTAAAATGTTGCAATATGCTTTTGGAGACATCTTATCAATAAAAAGTTTATTTATTATTCATATTCCAAATGTTGTCCTCTTTATGTTTATTTTTGCTTAATGTATGATAAGCAAACGAAAGTCTAGGACTATCAGCCTAAACCTTTAAGAATCGTACATATGATGGCCAGATTATATGGAAGACATGAATCTTAAAGGTGATGGTCTAAATCATAAGATATGCAATTGAGGGAATAAAGTTAGGCACTTTATTCATACTAAGATTGTTATTTTGTCTACATCCTTAATAGGAGATGGCTTGTCCTGGTCATCGAACTGGGATTCCATGAGGAGAAACATTAGTGCATTGTCATAGGTCATGATGTTTTGGATCGGGGCATAAGAGTTGAATTGATTTGGTTAATAATTTTGTTTGTACAAATCAATTCACTTTAGACAATCGTATGTTTTGTGTCTTAATCTTGAAATGATTGATGGGCCCATACTCTTGATTTATGTCTTTTGATCTACCAAAGGGTGACATCCTGACTTAATGATGGTACACATAACAATATGTTGGAAACATGACTCTTGATTTATGTAGACTCATTATTCATAGATATGGAATTCATAGGTCTTTTGTAGAGTTAATGATATTCTCTTATATGCATTATCTTGTAATTGAAACACTAGAGCACTCAACCAATTGGATGCATAGGTGTAACTGAATGGAATACTATATATGGATAATAAGTATTCTAATGGTGTGATAATGAAATGTAAAATAAAAATAATCGGGAAGGTAAAACAGAATTTATCCTTAAGTTGATTATTAATATCCTATGGGGATGTAACACATTATAACATGTCATGGATGGTTAGCTTATTGAAGATTCATAATTTATATAGTTCAAGAGTGTAGCTTTAAGCTTTTAGTGGAGTTGCATTAAACTTGACAATTATAAATATGTACTCGTGATATTGTATTTTATAATTATAGAAGTTTGAACTATATATGTCCATTGGGTCCCCTTTGCTAGCTCATTATAAATCTTGTAATAATACGGCATGTTTTTCTTATATATTGCTGACTTATGTTAGATATTAGAGTTGGTTGAAATTTGATAAGATTAGATTCAATAATTTATGTTAGTTTACTGATTGAATTAATTTTTTAAATTGATTTAAGATAAACATGTTGAATTATTTGGATAATATTTTATTTTCTATAGGATTATTTGGATATGACTGTCTTAATCAGTTAACTTCTCTATTGGGTTATTTGAATTAAAACTGAAGCTCTATCTAAGAATCTTAGTGGAAAATAAGATATTCTTATGGATAAAGATTATCATAAGCTCGGTAGGACGATGAGAAACTTTAGCCTGCTAATAGAGTCCCAAATTGGCCTGTTAACTGTGCAATAATCTATACATGCATTTTTCATCAAAAGTTAATCCAGACTTAAATTTTGAGGCCTAATCTGATAAGGTTTAACCTCAAATTCGACACTATAAATAAGGGATGAGTTTTCTCAGTTATTTTGATCAATTAAGAAGCATAAAGGTAGTACTTCAGTTTGCAAAACTCTAAAACTCTCTAAAAGCTATTGTTCAACATCAAGAACCTTAATTCTAGGTCTTCTCAAGTGGTTGAAAGGAGAGTCATCGAAGGAAGAGCTGTATGATGTGTGATCGCCCACTCACCGATCGTGGATGAAGAATATCAAAAAGACCAGTTAGTTGAAGCTCTTTTGGAGTGTTCTTCTCCACACAAATTTGAGCCCACTTTAGTATACAAAATAGGTTAGTAAGATCTATCATTAATTCATGTATTTTGCCTATCAAACTTGTGTTTTGAAAAATACTTTAATTTAAAATTTTAAAAATTCTACTGTGCATCATTTTTTCTACAATTGGTACCAAAGCCAAGATTTTACATTGATTTTCACGTATGTGATCATGCGCTATATACATGAATTATGATTTTCATGTATGTGATCATGCTATATACATGAATTATGTGATCTAATTCTCTCCTATACTTGAATTTAATTTTTTAGAAAGTTGGCACTCTAGGAATTCTATATAATTGAATATTGTCTTGAGATTATATGGTGAATATTTATTAATTAATTATATGGTTGATTAAATTTCTATTTAATTATTTATTAATTAATTAATTTACACTAGTTATGGTTCTTTAGAGGTTAAAATGTATATCTAAGTTTTTCATATAATTAGATGGTGATCCATTATCACCGTCTAGGAATTATTACTTTAATTTTAAATTTTTAAAATTTTGTAATTAAATTATCATTTGAAGTGATGAGGAATCTAGAAGATAAAGATGATAGAAGTTTCATTGTTTTTTTGTGTTCGTAAATTTTTATGTTTTTGAATTTTTGAAAGTAAGATTGAAAAACTGCTTAAAAACTATTTTCTAGAAAAACATTGAATTCAAACCGATTGGCCTGCCAAACCCTTTAGGTTGGCAAGTCGTTGGTCGTACACTGGTAGGTTGAATGTCCAATTTGGCGGGCAAACAACTAGGCAGAATGTGAGTTCAACTCGAACAACAGGTCGAACCTTTAAGTTTGACAGGCCAATGGTCAGAATGACAAGCTGAACATCTAGTTTGGCAAGCTGGAAGAAGGCATAACATTTTTCAGAAAAGGTTTATCTTTTGTGTAGTTTTTAATTTTATTTTTGAGACAATTCTGAGAAACATGAAATTTAATGATGACCAGAAAAATAAACCTGTAGATATATGAGGAATTGAAGAATTAAAATGGATGCCACATGAAGAAGGATATAACTTGAAGATACTAGATGAAGAATCGATAATATGCTTTGATTGATCTTTTGTAATCTTTATTTTCTTTTCTCTGGGATATAATCATGATGTTGCGACTATTTATTTATTATTTTGCTAGTGGTTTTGTATGTTGCCATGCTTGTCTGCATTATAATATGATTTGCCATATATGTTGATAACATGTCATGTAGAATAGGGAGTGCCACTCATTAAAAATTATTCATGTATATAAACAAAAAACCTTAACTTTTAAAATATTGAGTGGGAGAAAGTTTTCAAAGAAAGGACCTATGGCCTCCACTATTGGTCTATAGGTAGCACATGGTGGTTCTAACCCCTTAGAGGGGATTTCATTATGTACCAAGTTAGATCTTTGAAGGGATAATTTATTTTAGCATGATTTATTATTATACACCCCTAGATGACAATTATAAATCATGGATAAAATAGTTGAAATAATGGTTATGCACTCAAGATTAATTTTATTATTAACCTCCCCTAGAAACTTTGTTAATGAAATTAATGGCCAAAGAAAATGATTATTGATATATGCTAGATCAGACAGGTCTTGGATTGTATATATTAATTGGCGGGGATCCATGTTCCTAATTAAATTTGGCAAGTCTCCCTTAGGCGGCTTGTTGGATTTTGAGTTGGGAATTACCATTGTAAGGTTGTGATTTTTTCAAGATTTTGAGACGCATAAACATAATTGTATGTTTACTTGTTTTTGCTATCTTATTAAATTGTTATGGAACGTTTGCTTATATTTGGTCTATGAATCTTTATTGTAGATTAAAATGTCTAAAAATGCTTTATCATCAATACTAGACAAAAACTTGTTAACTAGCAAGATTTACAATGATTGGAAAAAGAACTTAAATATTGTCCTTTCCTTTAAGAAACTAAAATTTGTGCTGACAATATCGTGTCCTCCTAAACTATCAGGGATTTCACTAACAAGCAAATCCAAGCATATGATAGCTAGAAAGATCCCAATGATCAGGCTCGTTGTTATGTTATGGCTAGCATAAATAACATGCTGTAGGCTCAATATGAAGATTATGAGGCTACAAAGCAGATCATGGATAATCTTAAAGACATTTTTGGGGGCCAAGTCCTAACAAAACAACAAGGGGCTTTTCAGAAACTCTTAAACTGTAAGCAAAGACTAGGGACTCTTGTAAAGGAGTATATGATGTTGGTAATGATTTACCTTGCTAAGGCTTAAATCTATGGAGCTAATATCGATGTAAGTCATAGATGACTGGTTTTTAAGACTCTATCTAAGGAATTCATCCCATTTAGAGCTTCATATAATTAAGCAATATATAGGATGTGACGTTGATTGAGTTGATGAAGTAGTTATAGGAGTTCGAAACTCTGATCAGGGAAACTCCTACTGGTGGTGAGGCTAACTTGGTGACTACTTTTGTTTCCAATCCTAACCTAGGGAATGGAAAGAAGTAGAGGGCTAAAAACAACAAATCTTCTATTATGACAAATGACAAGAATAAGAAGAAGAAAAAAAAAGAACCTGAAAAAGCTGAAGTGCTTTTTCTATGTGAAAGTTAGACACATTAAGAAGAATTACAAGGACTTCTTTTCTCAAGGACGTAAGTGTGAACTTCTAGTTATTAAAACTTGTTTAGTTGAGGAATCAAGTGACACTCAGATTATAGATTCTAGAGCAACTAATCATATTTGTATTTCTCTACAAAGGTTCAAAGAAATGAGAAGTCTGCTGCGTGAGGTTTCACGTTATAAATATGGGATGGATCCTTGGTGTTAGCTGAAGTAGTAAGAGATATCCATCTTTATTTTGATAATTATAGGATTTTAGTTTTGAAAGATTGTTTTTATGTTCCTAGGCTTAAAAGGAATTTAATATCTATAGCTTGTTTATTTAATGTCCTATTCGAGAATCTTCAGATCTCCGCTTATTTTCAACTCCCTAAAGCATTTCATGCTTATTACGCCCTGTATCTTTTAATAATAAAGTGGTGATTCATAAAAACAAATCTTTTATTTGTGATGGATGGATGCAAAACAATCTCTATTTTATCAAACCTAAGAAAAACATACTACTTAACACTAAGGTTAATAATAATGACTCTAAAAGACTTTAGCCTTCTCATGCTAATAAGACTTATCTTTGGTATTTACAATTAGGTCATATTAGCCTAAATAGGATTCAAAGGTTGATAAGGGATGGATCTTTAAGTCACTTAGAGGTGGAATCTATACCACAATGTGAATATTGTTTAGAGGGCAAAAAGACCAAAAGACCATTTGGGTCTAAAGGCAATAGGCCCGAAGGGGTTCTAGAACTTATGTATGTGATATTTGTGGTCCCATGTACATTAGGGCACGTGGAGGGTATGAATACTTCGTTACTTTATTGATGATTAGTCAAGATATAGGTATGTCTACCTAATACAATAGAAAAGTGAAACTTTTGACAAGTTTAAGGAGTTTGGGGCTAAAGTGCAAAAGCAATTAGGTAAACCAATAACGGCACTTCGATTTGATCGAGAGGCTGAATACCTATTCAATGAGTTCTCAAGGCATTTATTAGAGAATGGGATTTTATCCCATTTGACTATGCCGTACACTCTGCAGTAGAATGGCATAGTTGAGAGAAGGAATAAGACTTTGTTAGACATGGTTAGGTTTATGATAAGTTATTTAACATTACCTTTATCTTTTTACACTACAGACTGCATGTTATCTTTTGAACAATGTGCCCTAAAAATTGGTTCCTAAAGCTCCTCGTGAGATGTGAATGGGTAGAAAGACATCCTTATACCATATTCACATATAAAGATGTCTAGCTCATGTCCTATATAAGGAAGCGAACAAGTTGGAAACAAATTTAGAAGTTTGTGTTTTTGTAGGATATCCAAAAGGGACTAAAGGGGGTTATTTCTCTAACCCAAAAGAAAATAAAGTAATGGTTTCAACGAATACAACATTCCTTGAGGAAAGTCACATGAACGACTTTAAGCCTCGAAGTAAAGTGGTACTCAAAGAATTGGGGAATGATTGGATCACTCTGGGGGTTCTGGTTAAAACCAATCCAATCAATTTAGAAAAATCAACTAAACAACAACCAAAGGGGCTTCAGCATAGTGGGAGGATCGGGCATCAACCCAAGAGGTATATAGTCAATGGTGAAGCATACTTGGTTGAACCAGTTGAACATGACAGGAATTCTTCCACTTATGCAGAGGCTATGGAGGATGTTGATTCAAAGCTATGGACAAAAGCCATCAACACTAAGATGAAGTCTATGTAGACTAATCGAGTCTGGTAACTTATGCATCTTCCCAAAGGGATAAAACCCATAATGTGTAAATGAATCTATAAGAGAAAGAGAGGAGTAGATGGGAGAATTGAAACCTATAAGGCTAGATTGGTAGCTAAGAGATACACCCAAAAGGAAGGAATCAATTATGAGAAAACTTTTTCATCTATAGCCATTCTTAAGTCCATCTGCATTCTCTTAACCATAGTTGCTGCTCTTGATTACGAGATTTGACAAATGGATATCAGGACGACCTCTCTGAATGGCTATCTTGATGAGTCCATATATATGGTGCAGCTAGATGGGTTCAAGGCTAAGGGTCAAGAGGGTAAGGTTTGTAAGTTGCTAAAGTCAATTTATGGACTTAAGCAGGCTTCCTATTCTTGGAACATAAAAATTGATCAGGTGATCAAGACTTATGGGTTTGAACAAAACATGGTCGAACTATGTGTTTACAAACAAATTAAGGATAAAAAGGTGGTTTTTTATTGCTATATGTAGATAACATTTTGCTAATTGGCAATAATGTTGGGACATTGTCATCGGTTAAATTATGGCTGACCAAGTAATTTGACATAAAAGACTTAAGTGAAGATAATTATATTCTCAGTATCTAGATCTTTCGGGATAGGAAGAAAAAAATGATAGCTTTATCTTAAGTAACATACATAGATACAATTCTTGAGAAGTATACAATGTAGAATTCCAATAAGGGTGGACAATCATCTAGGTCTGGAAATACTCTTTTTAAGAAAGACTCACCAAAGTCTGATAAAGAAAGAGAATACATGAAGAAGGTGCTTTATGCTTCGACAGTGGGTAGTCTCATGTATGCTACGCTTTGTTCATGACTAGACATTTGTTATGCAGTCAGGATAGTAAGTCGATTTTAGTCAGATCTAGGACCAAACCACTAGGTTGCGGTCAAGCATATTTTCAGGTGCTTGAGTAAAAATCGAGGGTATATGCTTGTGTACTCAGGTAAGGATCTGCACCTCTAGGATACATTGATTTGGATTTCTAATCTTATCTAGATTCGAGAAAATTGACTTCTACTTTTATGTTTACTCTGGACGATAGTGCCATTGTTTGTAGAAATTTCAAGCAAGATTGCACTTCAAATTCAACGATAGAGGCCGAGTACATGGCCGCTAGTGATGCTTCAAAAGAGGCAGTGTGGCTCCGCAAGTTCCTTAGGGATCTTGAGGTAGTTCTTGGTATGGATAAGGCGGTATCGCTGTATTATGATAATACTACAACAATAGCTAATGTTAAAGAACTAAGGTTTCACAAGAAGAATAAGCATATTCATCGAAAGTATCATGTGATAAAAGACTTCATTGAGGGCGGGCATGTTGTAGTATGCAAAATCGCATCTGAAGATAATTTAGCTGGTCCTATCTTAAAGATATTAACTATGAGATTTTTGAGAAGCATTTGGAGGCTATGGGGATACGAGATACGTCAAATTTACTCACTTAGTACAAGTGGGAGATTGTTTGACATAGTGCGCTAAGGAATGAAATGTTGAAATATGCTTTCAAAGTTATTTTATCAATAAAGAGTTTATTTATTATTCATAGACCAAATGTTGTCCCTTTATGTTCATTTCTATTGAAAGTATGATAAGCAAACAAAAGTCTTAGACAATTGGTCTAAACCTTTAAGAATCACGCATATGATGGATAGATTATACGGAAGACATGAATCTTAAAGGTGATGGTCTAAATCATAAGATCCACAATTGAGGGAATAAAGTTGGGCACTTTATTCATGCTAAGATTGTTATCTTGTCTACATCCCTAACAAGAGATGGCTTGTCTTGGTCATCTAAGTAGGACTCTGTGACTAGAAACATTGGTGCATTATCATAGGTGATGTTGTATCGGATCGGGACATAAGAGTTAAATTGATTTACTTAATAATTCTGTTTGTACAATTCAATTCACTTTAGATAATTCTGTTGTATCTTAATCCTAACAAGAGATGGCTTGTCTTGGTCATCTAAGTAGGACTCTGTGACTAGAAACATTGATGCATTGTCATAGGTGATATTGTATCGGATCGGGACATAAGAGTTAAATTGATTTACTTAATAATTATGTTTGTACAATTCAATTCACTTTAGATAATTGTATGTGTTGTATCTTAATCCTGAAATTATTGATGGGCCCGTATTTTTGACTTATGCCTTTTGGTGTACCAAAGGGTGACATTCTAACTTAATGAGAGTACACATACCGATACGTTAGAAATATGACTCTTGTATAACGTAGACTCGTTATTCATGGATATGGAATCTATAGCTTTTTTTGTAGAGTTAATGATATTCTCTTTATGCATTATCTTGTAATTAGAACACTAAGACGCTCAACCAATTGGATACATAGCTATAACCAAATGGTATACTATCTATAAAAAGTAAGTATCCCAAGTGTGTGATAATGGAATGTAAGATCAGGAAAGTAAAATAGAATTTTTTCTTAAGCTGATTATGAATATCCTATGGGTTTGTAACATATTATGATATGTCATGGATGGTTAACTTTGAAGCATCGTAATTTTATACAGTTTAAGAGTG
>CAMOHE010026725.1:51389-70529 GCA_946598075.1 Artocarpus hirsutus
GTCTTGGTCATCTAAGTAGGACTCTGTGACTAGAAACATTGGTGCATTATCATAGGTGATGTTGTATCGGATCGGGACATAAGAGTTAAATTGATTTACTTAATAATTCTGTTTGTACAATTCAATTCACTTTAGATAATTGTATGTGTTGTATCTTAATCCTGAAATGATTGATGGGCCCGTATTTTTGACTTATGCCTTTTGGTGTACCAAAGGGTGACATTCTAACTTAATGAGAGTACGCATACCGATACGTTAGAAATATGACTCTTGATTCACGTAGGCTCGTTATTCATGGATATGGAATCCATAGCTTTTTTTGTAGAGTTAATGATATTCTCTTTATGCATTATCTTGTAATTAGAACACTAAGACGCTCAACCAATTGGATACAGAGCTATAATCAAATGGTATACTATCTATAGAAAGTAAGTATTCCAAGTGTGTGATAATGGAATGTAAGATCAGGAAAGTAAAATAGAATTTTTTCTTAAGCTGATTATGAATATCCTATGGGTTTGTAACATATTATGATATGTCATGGATGATTAACTTTGAAGCATTGTAATTTTATACAGTTTAAGAGTGCAGCTCTATGCTTTTAGTGGAGTGGCATTAAAGTTGATAATTATAAACTATATATTTAGGATATTGTATTTTATAATTATTGGAGCTTGAACTCTATATGTGTATCGAGTCCCATTTTCTAACTCATTATAATCCTTTAAAGATACAGCATGTTTTTCCTATATATTAGTGACTTATGTTAAATGCTTGGAGTTGGTTGAAATTTGATAAGATTGGATTTAATAATTGACGTTAGTTTATAATTGGTTGAATTAATTTTATAAATTGATTCAAGATAAACATGTTGAATTATTTGGATAATATTTTATTTTCTATGAGATTATTTGGATGACTGTTTTAATCAGATAACTTCTCTATTGGATCATTTGTATTAAAATTGAGGCTCTATCTAAGAATCTTGGGTGGAAAATAAGATATTCTCATGGATAAAGATTATTTAAAGTTTGATAGGCCAATAGGAAACTTCGACCTACTAATGGAGTCCCAAATTAGCCTACCAACCTTGCGATAATTTATATACACATTTTAGACATGCTTTTCGTTAAAAGTTGATCCAAACTCAAATTTTGAGGCCTAATCTGATAAGGTTTAACCTCAAATTTGACACTATAAGTAGGGGATGAGTTTTCTCAATTATTTAGATCAATTGAGAAGTATAGAATGAGTACTTTAGTTTCAAAAACTTTGAAACTCTCTAAGAGCTATTGTCCAACACCAAAAGCCTTAGTTCTAGGTCTTCTCAAGTGGTTGGAAGGAGTCACTAGAGGAAAAGTTGTATGATGTGCGACCACCCACACACCGATCGTAGATAAAGAATAGCAAAGAAGACCAGTTGGTTGAGGCTCTTTTGGAACGTTCTTCTCTACAAAAACTTGAGCCTACTTTAGTATGCAAAATAGGTTAGTAAGATTTGTCATTATGTTTTGTATTTAGAATGTCAAACTTGTGTTTTAGAAATACTTTGATTTAAAATTTTAAAAATTTTGCCGCGAACTGCTTTCCAACACCCATAGAAGAAACACTTTAGTTTCATCAGGTTTCTCTTCTTTTTCTATCCTTGACTTTTGCTGTAATAGATGACTTCTTATTCTTAGCCTTTCTCTTCTTTCCATTCCTAAAGTTGGCATTGGAACCAAATGTAACTACCAAATTCACCTCGCTTCCTGCTGGAGCTTCTTTGATCAGATTTTCAAACTCCTATAACTACTTCATCAGCTCAGTAAAGGTTATATCTTATCTATTTCTCAAGTTATATGAAGCTCTAAATAGGATGAACTCCTTAGAAAGAGTCTCAAAGACCATAGTCATTTATGACTCAACATCAATGTCAGCTCCATGGGTTTGAACCTCAACAAGGTAACCCATGACCAACATTATACGCTCCTTCATAGTTGTCCTCGGTCTCTATTTACATTTAAGGAGCTTTTGAAGAGCCCCTTGCCATTTTGTTAAGCTTTGGCCTTCAAATCTTCATGTTGAGCCTGTAGCACATTATTTATGCTAGCTATAATGTAACATCTAATCCTCAACATCCTTCTAGTGATCATATGCTTGGATTTGCTCATCTATGGATTCGTTGGTAGGTACAAGGGGATACGATATTGTCAGTACAAATTTTAGTTTCTCAAAGAATAGGACAATATTAAGGTTCCATTTTTAATCATTGTAATTTTTGTCAATTAAAGTGCTCTTATCAAGTATAGAAGATAGAGCATTTTTAGACACAGATAAGGATACAATATGTTTATTGGTCTAAACCTTCAAAAAAAAATCACGACCTTACAATGAGAATCTCTGACTTAGAATTCAACAATCCGCCTAGGCGAGACTTGCAAAATTTAATTAGGAACACAGATCCCTTTCGATTAATATATGACATCCAAGATCCATATGATCTAGCATACACTAATAATCATTTTCTTTAACCATTAATAATTCTTTAACCATTAATTTTATTAACAGAGCTCTTAGGAGAGATTAATAATAATGTTAATCTTGAGTGTGTTAGAAAAATAATATGTAATGAAATTTTAAAATTTTTTTATATCAGAGTATTTTCTAAAACACAGGTTTGACATATTATATGCATAAATTAATCAGATCTTTCTAACCTTGTAAATGCCAAAAAGCTCCTACAATCCATGAAGAGAAGTAACATTCTAGAAGAGCCTCAACTAACTGGTCTTCTTTGCTATTCTCTATCCATGACTGGTGTGTGTGTGGGCACACTTGTACAGCTCTTCCCGATGACTCTCCTTCCAACCAATCGAGAAATACCAAAAGCTATTATTTGTGATTTATGAACAACAACTCTCTAGGGAGTTTCAGAGTCATACTAGCAGAGTCTCACTCTTAATCTCTTAACTAATCTCAATAACAAAGAGACGCACTCCCTTTTTTATAGAGGTTGGGCCTAAGAGTCAATCTTTATCAGATAAGGCCTTAAAAATTTGAATTGGATCAAAGCAGAATCAATATCTGATAAAATCTGCATGAAAACGCATAATCTATTTATCGCTCGGTCGACAAGCTGAACTGGTAAAACCAGCCTACCAAACTTACTCCATCGGTAAGCCGAACTTAAAGATCAGCATATTGAACTTACAATAAATGATCCCTGCGAATCTTTATTTCCTACCCAAGATCCTTATGATAGAGCCTCAGTTTTAATTCAATTCAAATAACCTAATAGAGAAGTTACCTGATTAAAACAGTCATATCTAGATAATCTCTAGGAAAATAAATATTCCAAATAATTTAACAAGTTTATCTTGAATTAATTTATTCAAAATTAATCCAACTGATAAACAGACATGAATTATATAATCCGGATAATTCAACAAGTTATCTTGAATTAATTTTTCATAAAAATTAATTCGACCGATAAACAAACATGAATTATCTGATCCTATCAAATTTCAGTCAATTTGAAAATTTGACACAAGTCACCAATTATTAGAAAGGTACGCCGTATCATTACAGAATTTATTATAAGCTAGCAAAGGGGACCTAATGGACATATATAGTTCAAGCTCTTGATAATTATAAAACCCAATATTCTAGATATACATTACATAATTATCAATTCCAACGCTACTCCAATAAAAGCTTAGAACTGCACTCTCGAACTATATAGAATTACAAAGCCTGTATAACTAAGTCTTCATAACATATCATAATGTGTCGTATCCCCATAGGATTATCCATAATTGGCTTAAGAACAAGTTCTATCTTACATTCCCGATTATTTTTATCTTATGTTCTATTATCTCACTATCGAAAAACTCACCATCCAATGACGGTATACCATTCTATTACACTTATGTATCTAAATGGTTGAGCGCTTCAGTTTTTCAATTATAGGATAACGCATATAAGAGGATATCAACAATCCTGAAGAGAAGCTATGGATTCCATATCTATGAATAATAGGTCTATGCCATTAGGAGTCATACCTCCAACATACCGGCATGCGTACCATTATTAAAAAAGTGGATGTCACCCTTTGGTATATCAAAAGACACAAGCCAAGATAATGAGCCCACCATCCATCTTATGATTAAGATACAACACAAATGATTGTTTAAAGTGATTTGATTTGCCAAGACAAAATTATTAATCCAAATCAATTCACTTTATGTCCGGATTCAAAACATCATCATCTATGACAATGCACCAATGTTTCAATTCATGGAGTCCACTTCTGATGGCTAAGATAAACCATCTCCCATTAGGGATATAGACAACATAATAATCTTTACATGAATAAAGCATCCAACTTTATTGCCATGATTGTGGATATTATTATTTTGACCGTCACTTAAGAATCGTGACTTTCGCATAATCTGTCCATCATATGTCTAATTCTCAAGGTTTAGACCAACAGTCTCGGACTTCTGTTTGCTTAACATACATTCAACAAATATGAACATAAAGAGGACAAGATTTGGTATATGAATAATAAATAAATTTTTTATTGATAAAAATGCCTCCAAAAACATATTACATTTTTACTCCTTAGGGCATACACATCTAACAATCTCCCACTTGCACTAAGTGCGTAAATATGATAAATTTTGCATCCCCATGGCTTCCATATGCCTCTTGAAAACCCTCACAATTAGTGTCTTCCTAAATGGAACAGCTAAATTGTCCTCGGATGCGATTTTGCATACAACAACATGCCCGTCCTCTATGAAGTCCTTTATCACATGATTCTTTCGATCAATATACTTACTCTTCTTATGAAACCTTGGCTCCTTAGCATTAGCTACCGCTACACTGTTATCACAGTATAGTGATACTACTTTATCTATACTAGGAACTACCTCAAGATCCTTAAGGAACTTGTCGAGCCACATGCTTCTTTCGAAGCATCACTAGCTGCCACATATTGGGCCTCCATCGTTGAATTCGAAGTATAATCTTGCTTCACACTTCTCCATTTGATGGCACCACCACCCAAAGTAAACACAAAACCCAAGTCGATCTCCTTGAATCCAAACAGCATTGGAAACCGAATCAGTGCATCTTAGAGGGGTTAAGTCCTCACCCGAATACACAAGCATATACCCTTGAGTCATTCTCAGGCACTTGAAAATATGCTTGACCACAACCCAGTGGTTTGATACTGGATCTACCTGAAATTGACTTATAATCCAAACCGCATAACAAATATCCAGTCGTGTACAAAGCATGGCATACATGAGACTACCTATTGTCGAAACATAAGGCACCTTCTTCATATATTCTCTTTCTTCCTCAAACTTTGGAGAGTCGTTCTTAGAAAGAGAAATTCCAAACCTAGATAGTTGTCTACATTTCTTGGAGTCCTGCATTGCAAACCTTCTCAGAATCTCATCCATGTAGCTAGCCTGAGACAAAGCTATCATTTGTTCTTCCTATCCGAAAAGATCTAGATACCAAGAAGAAAATTAGCCTCACCCAAGTCCTTCATGTCAAACTACTTAGTCAACCATAATTTGACTGATGACAATGCCCCAATGTCATTGCCAATTAGCAGAATGTCATCTACATAAAGCAGTAACCAACTTTCTATCCTTAATGTGTTTGTACACATGTGGTTCATCCACATTTTGTGTGAACCCATAAGTTTTGATCACTTGATCAAATCCTATGTTCCAAGAATGCGAAGCCTACTTAAGTCTATAAATTGGCTTTAGCTACTTACAAACCTTACCCTCTTGACCCTTAACCTTGAATCTGTCTGGTTGTTCCATGTTAATGGACTCATCAAGATTGCCATTTAGAAAAGCCATCTTGACATCCATCTATCAAATCTCATAGTTGAGAGTGGCAGCTATGGACAATAGAATCCGGATGGACTTAAGCATGGCTGCAGGCAAAAAGGTTTCCTCATAATTAATTCCTTCCTTTTGCATGTATCCATTAGCTACTAGTCTAGCCTTAAAGGTTTCGGCCTTTCCACCCACTCCTCTTTTCCTCTTGCAGATCCACTGACACCCTATGAGTTTTACCCCTTCGAGAAGATCCACAAGCTCTCAGACCCAATTAGTCTCCATAGACTTTATCTCTATGTTCATGGCCTCTATCTAGAGTTTGAATTAACATCCTCCATAGCCTCCGCATAAGTCTAAGAATCCCTATCATGTTTATTCGGTTCAGCCAAGAAGGCCTCACCATTAAACATAATACCTCTCGGGTTGATGCCTAATCCTCCCACTACATCAAAGCCCCTTATGTTTGGTTTTCTACATTGATTGCAATGGTTTCAACCGAAACCCCTGAAGAGCACCATTTTGCTTCGAGGCTTAAAGTAGTCCATGTAACTCTCCTCAAGGAAAGTTGCATTAGTTGAAACCATGACTTTATTTTCCTTTGGGTTATAGAAATAACCCCTTTTAGTCCCTTTTGGATATCCTACAAACACATAAAATTCCAAACGTGCTTCCAACTTATTTGCATCCCTAAACAAGACATGAACTAAAACATCCCCATATGTAAATGTGGTTTAAAGATGTCTTCTTGCCTGTCCATAACTCATGTGGAGTTTTAGGAATCAATTTTGAAGGCACATTGTACAAAAGATAACATGCTGTTCGTAGTGCATATCCCCAAAAAGACAAAGGTAATGATGAATAACTCATCATAGACCTTACCAGGTACAACATAGTCCTATTCCTTTTCTCTACCATGCCATTTTGCTGTGGAGTGCCCGGCACAGTCAAAAGAGATAAAATCCCATTCTCTAATAAGTGTCCTAAGAACTCATCAGAAAAATATTCTCTACCTCGATTGGATCGAAGTGCCTTTATGGGTCTACCTAGTTGCTTTTTTGCTTTAGCCCGAAACTCCTTGATCTTGTCATTTCACTTTGTGGTACATTAGGTACACATACCCATACTTTGAGTAATCATCAATAAAAGTAATGGAGTACTCATACCCTCCTCCTACTCAAATGTTCATCGGTTCATAAACATCACTATGCAGAAGTTCTAGAACTCCTTCGGCCCTATTGCCCTTAGACCCAAATGGTCTTTTGGTCATTTTACCCTCCAAACAAGATTCACATTGTGGTA
This sequence comes from Artocarpus hirsutus, assembly GCA_946598075.1. NCBI lineage: Eukaryota > Viridiplantae > Streptophyta > Magnoliopsida > Rosales > Moraceae > Artocarpus > Artocarpus hirsutus. The sequence continues at coordinate 58,538 of CAMOHE010026725.1, forward strand.
TAGATTCCACCTTTAAGTGAGAAGTTTTAAGTCTTTTAGAGTTATTATCATTCATCTCAGCATTAAGCAGTAAGTCTATCTTAGGTTTGATAAAATATAGATTCTTTTGTACCTATCCAGAACAGATAAAAGATTTGTTTTAATAAATCACCACTTTATTATTAAAAGAAACTATATAAGAGTCTTTAAATAAACAAGCTATAGAAATTAAATGCCTTTTAAATTTAGGAACATAAAAGCAATCTTGCAAAATTAAATTCTTATAATTATCAAAATATAGATGGATGTCTCCCACTACTTTAGCCAAGACCAAGGATCTATCACCCATCTGAAGCGTGAAGTCTTCATGTAGGAGTAGGCTTCTCATTTCTTTGAACCCCTATAGAGAAACATAAACATGATTAGTTACTTCGGAATCTATGACCCATATGTCACTGGATTCGTCAACTAAACAAGTTTCTAAATACAGAAGATCACACCTACCTCCTCGGGAAAGGAAGTCCTTACAATTCTTCTTGATGTATCTGACCTTCTTACAGAAGAAGCATTTGAGCTTCTTCGGGTTCTTTTTTTTCTTCTTCTTGTTCTTGCCATTTGCAAGAATAGAAGACTTCCCATTCTCGGTCTGTTGTATCTTTCTATTCCCAGGGTTAGGATTGGAACCAAAAGTAGCTGGCAAGTTAGCCTCGTCATCCACAAGAGACTCCTTAATCAGTAGTTCAAACTCTTGTAACTGTTTCATCAACTCTATCAAGTTCATCTCTCGTCTATTGCTTAAATTAAAAGTTACTCTAAATGGAATAAATTCCTTAGACAAAGTCTCAAAGACCATAGTCATATGAGTTTCAGCCTCGATATCAGCTCCATTGGTCTGAGCCTCAGCGAGGTAACCCATGACCAACATCATATGCTCCTTTACAGATGTCCCCAATCTCTACTTATAGTTCAAGAGTTTCTGAAGTGCCCCTTGCCACTTTGTTAAGGCTTGGCCTCAAAACATGTCTTCTAGATTATCTAAGATCTGCTTAACAGTCCTATAATCCTCATGTTGAGCCTGTAGTATGTTATTCATGTTGGCCATAATATAGCAATGGGCTAATCATTAGCATCTTTCCAATGATCATATGCTTGGATTTGATCAATGGTGGAATCTTATGTACACTCAGGAGGACAAGGTGTCATCAGCATAATTTTAGTTTCTCAAAGGACAGGACAATGTTTAGATTCCATTCCAATCATTGTAATTCTCATCAGTTAATTTGTTTTTGTCAAGTGTCGATGACAAAACATTTTTAGACATTTTTAATCTACAATAAAGAATCATATACTAAACATAAGCAAACATATTATAATAATTTAGTAAGATAACACAATCATGTAAACAATACAAATGTGTTTATGTGTAAAAACCTTGAAAATATCACAACCTTACAACGATAATTTCTAACTCATAATTCAACAAGCTCCTGTAGGAGTCTTGAAAAATTCAATCAGGAATAAGGATCCCCTCTTAATTAATATATACCATGCAGGACCCGTATGATCCAACATATATTAATAATTGTTTCTTTGGCTATTAATTTTATTAACAGAGCTCCTAGGGAAGGTTAATACTAAAATTAAGATGAGTGTATAACCATCATTTCAATATTTTACTTATAATTTACAATCACCACCTAAGGGTGTGCAATATACCTTATCCTTTTGGAGATCCAACCTAGTACATGATGAAGTCCCTTCCTAGGGGGTCGGAACCACCATGCGCTAGCTATGGACCAATGATGGAGGCCGTAGGTCCTTTCTTCGAAAACCTTCTTTCACTCATTCTTTTAAAATTAAGGTTTTATTTTAAGAAACATGCATGAACAATTTTAATTAAGCAGCACTGCCTATTCTATATGGCATGTTATCAATATATGTGGCAAATCATATTATAATCCAAACAAGCAAAGCAATCATGCAAAGCTATAAGCACAACAATAATAAATAACCGTAATATTATGGTTCTACCCTAGAAAATAGAAAAAAAAGATTACAATAGAATAATCGAAACATATTATTGATTCTTTATCCTTGAATCTTTAAGTTGTATCCTTCTTCATGTAATATCCATCTTCAAGTCTTCAATCCCGTACAGATTAAATACTTCATATTTCCAATTATATCCAAATTTAATATTTCTTAGAATTATCCCAAAAATAAAATAAAAAATACATTGAAAAACTACACCTTTTCTAGAAAAATTTATAGCTCTTTGCTGGCATGCCGATTTGTGTGATCGGCCTACCAGCCATGATTCATTAGCCTGCCAATCTTTTTAGGTTGGCCTACTGAACCCAAAACTTTGGCCTGCTGCCAGAGCCACTATATTTCTGCCCCACTAACGGCTTGCCAAATCTGAAGTCCAGCTACTGAAATACGACCATCGGCTTGTTGGAGTCAAAGGTTCAACATGTTGACCGAGTAGAAATCACATCTTTTCAAAAAATATAGTTTTTAATGCAATTTATGAATTTTATTTTTAACAATTCAAAAACATAAAATTAAAGACTCAGGAAATACCTAGGAACACCATCATCCATCTTCTAAATCCGCCTTCTAGATTCGCCTTCTCCGAGCAATTATTTAATCACAAAGTTCTTACAAATTTAAAATTAAAGCAATTCCTAAACAGAGATGATTGTCTACCATCTAATTACATTAGAAACCTAGATACACATTCTAACCTCTTAAAGAACCATAACCGGTATAAATTATTTATTAATAAATAATTAAATAATAATTTAATCAACCATGATTAATTAATGAACATTCACCATCTAATCCATCACAACACATATAAATATATAGAAATCTAGAGTGTCAACTCTCTAAAAAATTAAATTTAAGCATAGGAGAGATCAATATCATATAATTTATATGTATAGCATGATCTCAAAATCGTAAATTTATGTAAAAACCATGGCTTTGATACCAAATATTGGAAAAAAGTACACAGTAGAATTTTAAAATTTTTCACATCAAAGTATTTTCCAAAACACAAGTTTGACATGTTATATGCATAAATTAACTAGATCTTTCTAACCTAGTAAATGCCAAAAAACTCTCGTAATCCATGAAGAGAAGTAAGGTTCTAGAAGAGGCTCAACTAACTGGTCTTCTTTGCTATTCTCTATCCATGACTAGTGTGTGTGCGGGCACACTTGTACAGCTCTTCCCAGTGACTCTCCTTCCAACCAATCGAGAAATACCTAAAGCTATTATTTGTGATTTATGAACAATAGCTCTCTGGGGAGTCTCAGAGTCTTACTAGCAGAGTCTCACTCTTAATCTCTCGACTGATCTTAATAACAATGAGACTTACTCCCCTTTTTATAGAGGTTGGGACCAAGAGTCAGTCCTTATTAGATAAGGCCTTAAAAATTCAAATCAGGATCAAATCAAAATCAATATCTGATAAAATTCGCTTGAAAATGAGTCATAAATGATCGATCTACCGAACTTACTCCTTTGGTAGGCCAAACTTAAAGATCAGCCTACTAAACTTACGATAAATGATCCCTGTGAATTTTTATTTCCTTCCTGAGATCCTTAGGATAGAGCCTTAGTTTTAATTCAAATAACTAATAGAGAAGTTATATGATTAAAACAATTATATCTATATAATCTCTAGGAAAATAAATGTTCCTAAAAATTCAACAAGTTTATCTTAAATTAATTTATTCAAAATTAATCCAATCGATAAACAGACATGAATTATCTAATCTCAATAATTCAAAAAGTTTATCATGAATTAATTTTTCACAAAAATCTCGACCAATAAATAAACATAAATTATCTGATCCTATCAAATTTTAGCCAATTTGGTAATTTGACACAAGTCACCAATTATTAGAAAAGCAAGATGTATCATTACAGGATTTATTATGAGCTAGCAAAAGGGACCTTATGGACGTATATAGTTCAACCTCCCGATAATTATGAAACACAATATTCTAGATATACATTTCATAATTATCAACACCAGCCCACTCCACTAAAGGCTTAAAGTTGCACTCTTGAACTATATAGAATTACAAAGCCCCTATAGCTAAGTCTCATGACATATCATAATGTATCGTATCCCTATAGGATTATCCATAATCGGCTTAAGTATAATTTCTATTTTATCTTTTCAATTATTTTTATCTTATGTTCCATTATCTTACGATCAGAAAACTTACCATCCAAAGACGGTAGACCATTCAGTTACACCTAGGTATCCAAATAGTTGAGGGCTCCAGTTTTTCAATTATAAGGTAACGCATATGAGAGGATATCAAGTACGCTGAAAGAGGAGCTATGGATTCCATATCTATGAATAATAGGTCTATGCCATCAAGAGTCATGCCTCTAACGTACCGACATGCGTACCACTATTAAAAATGTAGATGTCACCCTTTGGTACATCAAAAGATATAAGCCAAGATAACGGGCCCATTATTAATCTCATGATTAAGATACAACACAAATGATTGTCTAAGTGAATCGATTTGTAGAGACAAAATTATTAATCCAAATCAATTCGCTTTATGTCTTGATCTAATACATCGTCACCTATGACAATGCAACAATGTTTCTATTCATTGAGTCCACCTTCGATGGCCAAGACAAACCATCTCCTGTTAAAGATATAGACAATATAACAATCTTTACATGAATAAAGCACCCAACTTTATTCCCTTAATTGTGGATCTTATTATTTAGACTGTCACCTTAAAAATTGTGTCCTCCGCATAATCTATCCACCATATGCTTAATTCTTATGGTTTAGACCAACAGTCTCAGACTTCTGTTTACTTAACATGCATTCAACAAATATGAACGTAAAGAGGACACGATTTGGTATATAAATAATAAATAAATTTTTTATTGATAAAAATGTCTCCAAAAACATATTAAAATTTTACTCCTTAGGGCATGCACGTCTAACAAAGTGCATAACCATCGTTTCGATGACTTTATCCATGATTTATGATCGCCACCTAAGGATGTACAATGATAAATCATGCTAAAGCATATTATCTATCGGAGATCCAATCCAATACATGATGTAATTCCTTCATAGGGGTCGGAACAACCATATGTTACCTATGGACCAACGATGAAGGCGTAGGTCCTCTCTTCAAAAATTTTCTCCCAATTAATAGTTAAAAGTAAAGGTTTTATGTCAACATGCTTGAACAATTTTTAATGAGCGGTACTCCCTATTCTACATGGCATGTTAATAACATATATGTTAAAACATATTATAATGCAAACAAGCAATACAACAGGCAAAGATACAAGCAATGTAATAAACAATATAATATCATGGTTCCATCATAGAAAAAAGAAAATAAAGATTATAAAAGATTGATCGAAACATATATCGATTCTTCATCTTGTATCTTTCATCATGTGGCATCTATCTTCATTTTTTTTTTAATCTTATATAGATCAAAAATTTATTTTTCTAGTTATCATAAAATTTCATGTTTCTGAAAATTTCTCAAAAAAATAAAAACTGCACCAAAAAATACATTGTTTTTAAAAAACGATTTTGCTTGCTACAGCCTACCGATTTGTGACCATCGGCCTACCGGTCTACGACTATTGGCTTACTGGTACTAGGTGACGAGTCCACTAACTGATGCTAAACTAGTGTTTTTCTTTCAAACTTTCGTAAAAATAATTTTTAAGTAGTTTTTAATTTATTTTTCAACAATTCAAAAACATAAAAATTTATAAACATAGAAAAAAAATAAAACTGCAATCATCTCCATCTTCTAGATTCGTCTTCACTTCAAATAATTATTTTAATTTAAATTTTACAAACCACAAAATAATAATTCATATACGGTGATGATAAACCGCTATCTAATTATATAAAAAATCTAGATACATATTCTAATCTCTAAGGAACCATAACTGGCAAAAATAATTAATTAATATTAAAAATTAAAATAGAAATTTAATTAATCATAATTCATTAATAAGCATCCACTATATAATCTCATCAAAACATTTAATTATATAAAACCCCTAGAGTGCCAAATCTCCAAAAAATATATAATTTAAGCATAGAAGAGATTAAAATGATAAAATTTATATACATATCATGATCACTAACCAGTGAAATCAACAAAAAACCATGGCTGTAATACCAATTGTTGGTAAACAATACACAGTAGAATTTTAAAATTTTGTAAACCAAAGTATTTTCCAAATAAAAAGTTTGACATGCTAAGCACATGAATTAATAAAAGATCTTACATACCTCTTTAGTAGACCAAAGAATGTAGAAACTCTGACTAGAGAAGAACGTTTTGGAAGAGCTTCGACTAACTAGTCCTCCTTACTATTCCCTTTCTACAATCGGAATGCAAGTGGTTATACATCGTACAGTTCTTTCTCCGATGACCTCTCCTTCTAACCACTTAAAAAAACCAAGAGCTAAAATTCTACATGTTAAACAATAACTCTATAAGAGTTTTAGAGTTTCTCTAACTAGAATACTCTCTCTATAATTCTCAAATGATCTTAGGAACAACAAAAAATAGTTCCATGTATATAATGGTCGAATTTAGGGTCAAACCCTATCAAGTTAGGCTTCAAAATTTAAGTTTGAATGAACATCTAGTCAAAAACATGTCAAACATGCGTAACAGGATTATCGCATAGTGGGACTATTGAGTTATACGATTGGCCTGCCAAACTGGCGACACTAGCCCGCCGACTGAGCAATAATTTAAAAATCTCAAAATATCTTATTTCACACAAGAATCTTAGATAGAGCCTTAGTTTTAATTCAAATAACCTAATAAAAAAGTTATCTGATTAAAACAGTTAGATATAAATAAGCCCATATCAAATAAAATATTATCTAAATAATTCAACATTTTTATCTTAAATCAATTCACAAAATTAATTCAACCAATAAACTAACAAGAATTGTTAAATCCAATCTATGAAATTTTAGCAAATCTAATAATTAAAATAAGTCAACAACATGTAGGTAAAACATGTCGTAACATGAAATTTTATGAACTAGGAAAGGGGAGTTGATGGACATATATAGATCAAGCTCCTATAATTATAAAATAAGATATCCCAAATACACATATTTTATAATTATCAGCTCTAAAGTTATCCCACTAAAAGCTTAGAGCTGCACTCTCGAAGTACATAAAATTTCAAAGCTCTAACAAGCTAATCGTCCAGACTATATCATAATGTATAACATCCCCCTAAGATATTCATAATTAGCTTAAGGATAAATTCTATTTTATCTTCTTGATTATTTTTATCTTATATTCTATTATCTTACCATTGGAAATCTTACTATCTATAAATAGTATACTACTTAGTTACACCTAAGTATCCAAAAGGTTGAGCGCTCTAGTCTTCCAATTACAAGATAATACCTATAAGAGAATATCATTAACTTTACAAAAGAGCTATGGATTCCATATCTATGAATGACGAGTCTACGTCAATCAAGAATCATGTCTATAACATATTGGAATACACACCATCAAATTCGGGATGTCACCTTTTGGCACATCAAAAGACTCAAGTAAAAAATACAAGCCCATTAATTCATTTCCAGGTGAAGATGCAACATATATAATTGCCTAAAGTGAATTGATTTAAACAAATGAAAATATAAACCAAATCAATTCAACTTTTATCTCGAACTAATACATCGTCACCTATGACAATATACTAATGTCATTACTCGCGGAGTCCCACTTTGATAACCAAGATAAATCATCTCTCATTAGGGATGTGGACAACATAATAATCTTAGTTTGAATAAAACGCCCAACTTTATTGTATCAATTGCAGACCTTATCATTTAGACTATCACCTTTAAGATTCATATCTTCTACAAAATTTATCCATCATATGCATGATCTTAAAGATTAGAACGACAGTCTTATAATTTTTTTTGCTTATCATATCTTCAACAGATATGAACATAAAGAGGATAACATTTGATATATGAAAATAATAATAAATAAACTCTTTTTTGATTAAATATCTTCAAAAACTTATTACATTATTTAATTCTCAGGACACCTAGTCTAACAAAACAGTCTTGGTGGACCAAACACCTATATGTGATTCTTTAGAAGACATAGTTAGAGCTTTGAGTGCTAGAAATGATTTCATTAGGATACAAAAACATGTCTTTAGAACTTGGAGAATTGCATAAAACAATTGGCCAGAATAGTGAGCAGGTTAGAGGTACAAGGTACTAACAAAATTATGAAAAATATGATGTGGCTTGAAGATGACGACTTAAAAAACCATGTTTGAGAAAATAATTTGAGATACATGGAAGCTTTGCAGGAAAGCGAGCTTCTAGATGTGATAGAGCCTAAACTAGAAAAACTCGAAGTTGTGTTAGCTTTACACAACCACGATTGATAGATAACACGATGTCCATTCTACACCATGAGTGTTATGAAGATCAAATTACAATAATGGTTAGGTATAGGCAAGCAGAGAGTGAAGAGCAATTAGAAGGGTTCCTACATGGTAAAAGGGCTAAAACTGACACTAGTGGATGAAGAAGCATATGAGTTCATCAATTTGAGCTTATTAAGAGTAATAACACATACACTACCAACATATCCTTACTTCTCATTAATGCCCACTTCACCATATTACACTCTCTACGAGCTTAAGGAAGAAACAAAATTTTCCTCCAAAGCATATTGAACAGAGTCGAATCAAGTGGCTTTAAACTATAGACTTCTTTCATATCTTGCCAAGCTTAAGAGCATTAATTATGAAGACTCATATATGGTGCCCTATGACACATTTATGGGTAGAAGCTTCTCTTTGATGAATGCATCTCCAAGTTTAGTTGAGGACGTTAAACTAAGTGCTGATTAGGAGGCAACCCAACAGATAGAAGGCACCCCAAGACAGATTTAATTTTTCTTGCATTCCTATGTGTTATATTTTTATTGTTTTTTAGCTTACATGATGGTTTTCTAGGAAACCATCGTATAAGTTAGAATGCACAGCCACAACAAAGAAGCTTGCGGCCATGCATGGCGCTTTTAACTTTTTTTCTTTTTATATTATATTTATAAGAAACAGTATTTATACTTCTTATTGTAAATATTATTAATATTTATTACTATTATGATGGTTAATTTATATTAATATTTTAAATATAGCAATGATAATTATTTTATCAATTATTATCCTTATCATCGAATAAGATTATATAATAATAATATATTATTTACAATATAATTATAATACTATTAATATTGTTAATATATTTGCATATTATTTTATATTTCTATTATTATAGCCAACACTATTATTGCCCTAATTTTTATCAAAAAGTTAATTTATTATTATTACATTATTACTATAATTAAATGTTACTATGATTATTATATATTTTCTATTAATATTTCTATAATATTGATATCATATTAATATTTAGTTTTCCCTCCAAACCTTTTAATTATACTTATATGTGACGGCAAGCTTAAGAAAATAGGTTAAAAATGCAAAGAAAAGGCTATTTTGGCGTTGAAATATCAACATGATTTTGTGCCCTAGCACCAAGAATTCCTCATGGCCGCGCGGAAAGATATTGAGCACACGTGGTGAGCTTCAGCTCATATCTTATGGGATCCATAGGTACGCGGCCATGAAAAATTTTTTCTCCGACCACTCATACTCACTTTTAGCTTACATGAAGGTTTTTTATAAAAAAACCATCAAGTAAGCTTACTTTATACGATAGTTTTTGTTCAAAACAATCACAAAAAAATTTGTCAATTTTCTCCAATTCAACTATCTTAATTGCATCTGTCCATGGTTGCCTGCCTGTTTGTTGTGCATTCAATGGCCCAAAATTCATGTAGTATAAGTATTTTGATTACAATTACAAATAATTAAACATGCATAATTAGTGAAATAAAGTTTTAATATGATGTATAAAATTTGAAATAAAATGACATAAAATTAGTTTACAAATGGTCACTTTTTCCTTTCTTTTTTTCTTTGGTATCTTCGTAGAGCAAGTGGGAAACATTATCATCAAAGTCATCAAACTCTTTAACTATTGGCAACCCATTCTTGAAGGATGGGATGTCCATGCAATCTTTTGCAACTTCTTCTCCATCAAGAAGAACTCTTGGCTTCATCAGCACAAATAAGGACATCTTTAAATCATTGAGATCAGTTGAATAAAAAACTTGGATTGCTTGCAATGCCATAATGAATTGATCATTTTTGTATCTCGATCACCTCAAATCAACACCATGACACCATCATTATCAATCTTAACATAGTTATTGTTAGCCCACTTGTCCTTAAAAATGGCTATTTGTCATCTACCATGGTCAAGTTCCTAGATATCATCAACGAAACCAAAGTAGCTCACGGTCCCATATACTATATTCTTGTCCTTCGTGGAGGAAAGATGCATAGCTTCGACACAAAGAGCCACGCCACTATTTTGGATGTGATACTTCTTATCTCTTTCACAATGTAGAAAGTCTAACTATTTATGGAATATGATAGAATTGTTTTCTAATTTTTTTAATTGAGATTATTTATGTTCTTCCATAATTATTGTTTATGATTATTTACTTGTTTTATTTGGGTGCGCAAGTAAGTAGGACTTGAGAATTATCTATTGTTAGATTGAAATATTTTATTTATAATTTTCTTGTTTTTCTAATCAATAGAAGCAAATTGTGGTCAATAATTGCAAGAAGCTTTTGTGTGATTATGATGTAGAACATAACATAAGTTGAATGAACCAACCATGTGTGTTTACTACTTAGATCAACTTATCTTTATCATCTTAATACTTCTATTAGGTTAAATCTAGAGTGCTTGTTCTTGGTTGTTTAATAGAAAAAGATTTAATAAAAAGCTTGTTTTATTAAACAATACAATAAGGAAAGATTAGCATAGCTGAGCTTATTTAAATATTAGAATTGTAGTTTCAATAAAAAAAAATTGGAGATAATTTATCTGATTAATTTAATGGTTATCATTTAGTGGCATAGAATGATCCTTTAAGCATATTTTTTTGCACTGTTATGTCTTGTTTTATTTTCATGTGTTTTCTTTAATTTATAAACTTAATTTGTTATCAAAACCTCTAATTTATGCTATTAGTTTAGCGTGTTTTAGGATTTAGAGTGGATAACTAATTGATTAGAATCATTTCTCTATAGGAATGACTCTTATTTGTTACAGTATTTTGTATCAACCATATTTCTTAGCAAGGTTTAATTTGGTATTCCCTCCAAGACCTATCAAACTTTGCCGTCATTGCCGGAAGTATCATGATCCAAAAGGAAAAAAAAATCGAGAGATGTCTCACACTTTCTTGTCCATATTTTAAGGAAAGACTATTAGAAGATGATTGTTAGCCACCATTATATCTATGCCCCCAAAAACGTGGCAAGAGCTCTCCATCTTTCAAAAATTTGTACAACGCTTTAGGAGATGGTTTTTAAAAACAGTCGTTTAATGTTCACTTTAGAAGTCAATTTTTAGAAAACTATTGTCTAATATTAGGCGGCCTTTTAATTTTTTAAAATTTGATATTGCGCCTAGTCTTCTATCTCTCTTCCTCGAATTCTCCCTTGATCTCTCTCCCTCTTGCCGTCACCTAATCACCCTCATTGATGAGGGCATCGGTAGCACAAGCAAGAGCACAAGGGAAGAGCCATATTTAGATCCAATTCAAGTTCCCATTGGTCCAGTTACGAGAGCTCGTGCAAAGAAATTCAAAGAAATGCTTATTGGGCTGATTCAAGCATCTTGGGCTCAAGCCATCGCATGGAGGCCCATTGAGGGAATTGCATGTGACATCCAGACCAACAAATGCGTGATTCAAGTTCTAGAAGGGACCGAATAATCCTATGGCTGCAAATAATCTGGCTACTTTCCATTTCAGTTACTTTCCCAATTTGAG
>CAMOHE010026725.1:70549-90759 GCA_946598075.1 Artocarpus hirsutus
TTTCAAAAATTTGTACAACGCTTTAGGAGATGGTTTTTAAAAACAGTCATTTAATGTTCACTTTAGAAGTCAATTTTTAGAAAACTGTTGTCTAATATTAGGCGGCCTTTTAATTTTTTAAAATTTGATATTGCGCCTAGTCTTCTATCTCTCTTCCTCGAATTCTCCCTTGATCTCTCTCCCTCTTGCCGTCACCTAATCATCCTCATTGTCATCGTCCAATCATCCTCTTTGCCACCATTTTTGCTGCCCAATCACCCTTAAAGTCCATCGCCCACCCTTGCCCTTGCCCTCGCCTTGCCTGTCCTCTATTGCCCTCATCTTCTCTTGTCTCCACCACCCTTGCACCCCCTCAACTCACTTCCATCACCCTAGCCACCTTCCCTCACACTTCGTTGCTGTCCCTTGTTGTCGTCCCTCTGGTTTGGTAATTATTTTTATATTAATTGTTTTCTTTAGTTATTTAGTTAATTATAGTTTATTTATGTTTTGTGAATAATTTTTTTTTTTAGAAATTGTCTAAAATAAGTTATAAATTATTTTTATAATTTGTTGTGAGATTGAACATGATTAACTTGGGTATCTTAATTTTAGTTTTCTTTTGTTATTTAGCTAATCAGGTTTAATTTAGTTTTTGCAAATAGATTTGTTATTGGAAGTTGTTTGAAATTAGTTGTTTGTTAGTTAGTAAATAGTTTCTATTACTTTATTTTTGATTATTTGGTTTCTTTGAAAAAGTTTTATTTAAATTTTGAAAATTCATTGGATTGTTCTTAGAAATTGTTAGAAATTATTTTAAATTTGTTGTTAAGTAATTTATTATAAGATTAAATAAAATTTGATTTGACTTTGCAACAATGGATATGAAATAGATATACGCTCATAGGATGAGTGACACATATGAGATAGGAGTTAAGGATTTTGTGGCTTTTGCAGAGGCTAAGGTTAATTATATCTATAATTTCAAATGTGCAATTACAAGTATTTAATGGAGTTACATTGGAATTAATAAAATAGTAAAAATTATGGGTCCATCAGTCCTCCCGCCATCATTGCAAAAACTAGTTTAGAAAAGTGTAATTATTGGTTTAATTAATTAGTTTAGAATTATGGAATTCTAAATTATCACTCAAAATAAATTAATTTTGAATTAATTTATAATTATTAAATAATTGAGAATATTGAATAATAAATAATTAATTTTGGAAGGCACACAGTGAGTGGGACCCACTATGATTGACGCACATTGCTAGTGGGTAAAGTTCCTTAGTAGTCCAAGACTTGATTGCCAAGTTTCTATATTTAGAATTTCTATATTTGAATAATTGTGATTTAATTCAAATATGGAAAGTTAAATTTGGAAATAAATGAGATTAGGTAGCAAACAAAATTTCTCTTTCTTTCTCATGAGATTGGGGCCATACACAGATAAGGTATCTGAGTGGGTAGCGCCTATAGTAGATGAAGAATGGAAAGTTGTGTCATTTATTTTAATTAAATATTTGATATTTAAATTAAAATAAAAGAAGCTTCTAGAATTTGATGGGTTTCCCATTTTCTAAAAATATAGCCCTCCTCTAATCATTCGATATATGATTGTCTTGGAAAGACTAAGAGAACTTTACCAAAAATTCCTGTAGGCATGTAAAGAGAGAAAGAGAGAGAAGAAGTGTTTTATATCCCAGGACCTATCTTGCTCATGCGTTGAGATTAACGAGAGACTAAAAATTAATGAATGATCATTAGAAACCTTAAGTCCGCCTATGCCCAACCATTCGTCCATCCGATACCAAGAACTAGGCAAGCAGGATGATGGGTTTGCTTAGAGAACATCCTTTCTTGTTTGTAGAATTCTTACTTCTCTTCTTTATCTAGGTAATCGAAGTTTTATATATATTTATTTATCGTTAAATTAATATAATCTATATCATATTTTACAAGCGTTTTAAGAAAATTTTTGTAATAAATATTTCACACGTTAACCACGTTTCTGCTATTTTTATAAAAAATATTTTTTAAAACCAACATAAACGTATTCACGTGATTGGAGTCCACTCCTAACTTCATAAAAGCAAGCATTTGTGTTAGACAAAAGGATCATTAGAAAATAAAATCATTATTTGTAAAAGAAGAAAAAGAAATTCTACACACTATTTCCCTAATTTGTGTAGGAGAGATGTACCGAAACCTCCAATACGTCACAATTTATCTTGGGATTTCAAGATGCATTTACTTTCATATGAAAAACCTCACTAACTTTAATAAAATTTGGTCAAAAGTTAAGGTATGAAAAGACCATTATAACATATCTCAAAACACCCTAAATTCGATCAATTTAATCCACTCTCATCCAATTTTTAGAAGAACAATGTTTAACATGAAAGATTTTAAACAAAAGTAATCATCATGAGCTACTTGAAAACACAAAAGTAAAAGGTAATGCACTTTATGCCTTCAATATGTAATTGGCTTTATATATTTTGGTTAAAGAATTAATAGGGTGTTTCGTTATATTGGTCAGAATTATAGTTATGGTTATTAAATAGTGTAAAGCTCTCACATACCACACTAAAAGTAAAAAGTTGGTATAGTATAAAACTCTGACATACTATATTATTTTAAACCACAACCATAATTTCAATCATATTTCTTAAACATCTTGTAACTTTAGTGAAAAAAAAAAACCCTATAAATTTAGAAATTTCACCTCTCAACTTGTCCACTTGTTTTTTTTTTTTTCCTCTCGTCGGGTCCAACACGTGTTGCTTATTTATTTATTTTCTCCCCTCTTCTTGTTCACCTCGTCTTGAATAATATTTAATTACAAGCTTTGCCACGTAGCAAGGTATATATGGCCGTGGTCATCAACGGATGTATGTCCATGAAGGTAGGGCGCACACACCAGATCATCACGCCCCCCAAAAAATTTTTTACCACCGAAAAAGTCACAAAATTTTAGTCTTTTAATTCTAAACATACCCCCAATAAGGTCACCATCACCAAACAAAAATGTAATATTAATCAACCAGCAGGCTATAAAAAAGCGTGTGGAGACTTGACGAGGCCTCACTCTTGGCCCTAATCACTTTCACTTCAGATTAGGCAAAAAAAAAAAAAGAAAAAATGGAGCGCCGAAGCACTCTCTTGCTCTCTGTCTTCCTTCTAAGTCTCTCCGTCCTCGTCTTCTCCGATTCCGTAACCACTTTCTCACCAAATTTATCTCTTACAGTTTCTCTATCTTCTTTAAAACACTGATTTTAATAACAAGTGATATATGTTTTTCTTTTTTCAGGATCTGAATTGCGTGTACACGATCTACGTTAGGACCGGATCGATCATAAAGGGGGGGACGGACTCTAAAATCAGCGTGGAGTTCTACGCATCGAACGGCTACGGGATCAGGATCAAGGATCTGGAGGCATGGGGAGGGCTGATGGGCCCAGGTTACAACTACTTCGAGAGGGGCAATCTGGACATCTTCAGCGGCCGAGGACCCTGTTTGGACGCTCCGATCTGCGCGATGAACCTGACGTCGGACGGCACTGGCCCGCACCACGGGTGGTACGTCAACTACGTGGAGGTCACCTCCACTGGGGTCCACATCGCTTGCCAACAGCAGCAATTCACGGTAGAGCAGTGGCTCGCCACCGATACGTCGCCGTATGATCTCACAGCCATCAGGGACAACTGCCTCCTTGGTCCAGCTGACGGCGTCGATCCCAGCCTTAGACGACAGGTTAAGTCCGTTTCGATAAACAATGTTGGAAGTCTGATTTCTGTCGTATGAAGGTTTGAGTTGTGCGTCGTTTTTGGGAGGCAATAAAAAAAATAAAGGCATGTTTGGGCGTGGGGTTTGTAAAAGCCTTTGAGGGGCCCAATGTTTTTGTCGTTTGTGTTTGTTTTGTTGTATTCGTTGGCTATATTATTGCACTCCTTGGTATTGATTAGAGTTGTCCCTTGGCCAGAAAAAAAAAATAATAATAATACTATTGGTGGACTCTGTTGTTTTTACACATGTGTAAGCGGATAATTCGGGTGTGAAATGCGTAGAATAATACAAAATCTTCGCCAATATAGAGGCCCCTTATTTATTTAGTTATGACATTTTGACATATTATATTATATTATACAAAAAAATATAATACTATATGTTAAATAAGTTTTTAGTTTTATTTTTTAATTAATACAAATTCTCTGTCTTTATATGAAATGAAATGTTAAACTATTCGTGCAAGTACCATTTAATTTTCAAGTAATGTGTTGGCAGATTTTTATTAGCAATTTTATTTTAACAATGAAAATTGGATTTATTTGAAGTAGGTCGGGTGGGGTAGAGTTGAATAGATTTTTGCACATGTATGTCGTCGCGATCTGTAACGTGGCATTGAATGGCCTTAATTGATGTCCATACCATTGGGCCATTGGCGGAACTCATGAGAATGAGTATTTTTTACTTTTTTTTTTTTTTGAATGTTTGGCACAAATGATCCCCGATGCACGGTAGGTGATGGCTTGGATTTTAATGTTTTAATAAAATTATTTTTTCAACTCTTAAATTCCTTGAGCCCCCTCAACTTTCCTCACCCTATATATTTTTATATAACTAAGTGTATATAATATAGTAAAAATTATACAAAAGTCCTTAAAAAATTGAATATATGATTTAATACTTTAGAATTTAAAAATAACTTTCTAAAAAGCCCGATAGAGTTTTAATCTTTGTAAAGCCTTCATAAGAAAGAAAAATTTAAATCGTAGTCTTTTTTATTTACTTATTAGTAAATAGTTAAATTGTTGAAGAGAATTGGGTATTTTTATTATTTTGATATCACAGTTTAATTAGTTTCTCTTGATGGCATTTTTTCATAGAAATTAGAATTTGATTAGTTAAATACATTACACTCATTATGTCCACATGTTCATTTGTCAAAAATTAAAATTGTAGATGCACATGTTTCTCTACTAATATTTAGGAGGCAATTAGTTAAGCAATTATGTTAAGATATTTTAAAAGAAATTCATAAGACTCTCCAATCAATTAAAATATTGTATAACCATTAATTTGTAAGCATCTAACCTTAGTATTAATTCTGTTAGTTGTTATTGAAACTGTGTAGGGTGTGTTTGTTATCAATATTGTAAAGAATAGGGTACGCAATTGAATGAGTGATCAATTGACAAATGATACTTTACTTGCAAATGTTGAAAAAAGACATGTTTAATAGTCTTAATAATATGCTTTTTTATCTAACATTTTATATGAAAATCGACAGAAACAATCGTAGAACATTTACAACTATTGATTGATTAAAATTCTATCATAGTATTAGCCACCTCTTGATGGAAATTTTTGACTTTGTCAATTCTGGTAATGTACATGTGACACTGTTTAAAGAGTGATAAAGAAAATCAAAGTAACTTATTTAAAAATAAAAAAATAAACAAAAAGGAAAAGAGTTC
Organism: Artocarpus hirsutus; assembly: GCA_946598075.1. Taxonomy (NCBI): domain Eukaryota; kingdom Viridiplantae; phylum Streptophyta; class Magnoliopsida; order Rosales; family Moraceae; genus Artocarpus; species Artocarpus hirsutus. Next base: position 76,010 of record CAMOHE010026725.1, read on the forward strand.
TTGCAAGCGTGGAGCTCATGGGCAGGGAGGCCATGGAAGAGGTGCTTATTATGGTGGAGGTACCAGGGGGCGTGTAGGCTTGCTCTGTCGTAATGGCACTCTGATGGGTGTAAGAGCTCATGATGACTTGGAAGAACATGGGCTCCCAACATGAATGTGACAAGGGTGGGGGGTAGATCCTGATAGTGACACGAGTGCCTGAATTCGCAAGATTTCGCAAGATTGATATATTCTTTAGTGACAATAATGGGGCTGGGCAAGTGACGACACACAAAGGGGTACTCTTAAGGTCTAGATAAAGGAAGAGATACTACTTTTGTTTAGGGGTTGTTTATCTAAATTCTGTCCAATGCTAGTGTTTTTGTCAGATATGTGTTTCAGTTTTTCCTATCCAAAATTAGACTCTTATTTTGGTCATTTTGAGGCTACCATCCCTCCTTGGGGACGTCCCATGCTGATGTGGGCATGCAACTTGTTGCAAAGTTCACTACTACAAATTCCAGTTTGCGCGATCCTCATTAGACTACGGTTTTGAGCGAAATCGTTATTGTAAGTCACGCGGCATTTATTAGTATTAAATATCGCGTACTTTAGACAATAGTTTTTTAAAAACCATCGTCTAATGTGTAACTTTAGATGATAGTTTTAAAGGAAACCGTAGTCTAATATGTTTTAATAATCCCGCCCAAATGTTTGGGCTTTTGACAAGTATTATATTGGGAATTTTTATAAGTTCTACCTTTTAGGATTTACTTCTTATAAATACCACACATCTTCATTTAAGGTACAAGTTAAAATCTAATATGAATGATAGTATGGCATGACTTTTTCTAAATGTGGCATAAATAAATACAACTTTTAAAAGTATGACATAACATATAATTTACTCTATCATATTGCTAGTAGTACCCTATCATTGGAAGCCAATGATCATTTGTTGTATAGCTAACTGGTTGGTGCCTGTTATATTTGCTTTTGACCTGGTCTGTTTGTTAATATAGGATTGGAAGGTAGGTGTTTTCATGATGTCAATTCTCATTTTTTATCTTGGACAAAAGAAAAAGAATAGTAGTTGTTGTATTCAAACGATCACATAAGACATGACATGAAAGATGAAACAATCAGTTAAAAAACTTAACTCAGATTCTAAAACAGAGTAATTCGCATAATAATAATAATAATAACAATAATAATATGTTTATGCATAAGTTCAAGAATGCTTAATTTCTGAAGTGAATTGTTAACACAAAATGATTTGTCCAAAAATATACAAAAACATAATAAGAATTCTTTCTTTTTATCCACTACTCATTTTGTCGGAACTTAAACAAAATAACATAACAGGAAAAATATCACAAAGTTCCTAAAAGATTAATTATTTTTTTCGAAGCTGTTTGATGAAAAATAATTTAGGAGCATCTAGTGTGTAATTGGCGTAAATATATATATTCTTTAAAAATTGGGATAATAGATATTAAGTTATGAAAATACAAACACCAATCCCAATTCAAACTGCCGTAAACTACCTGAAAACCAAGATTCTAATAAACAACCATATCCTTGCTAAAAAAATAAAAAGAAAAAGTTGTATCTATCAGTAAATTCGAATAAAATATTCAAATGGAAGAAACATATACCGAGCTCTATAAGCAAATGCTAGGGTGTTTGGATTATCCCATGGTTATCAAGAACGAATCAAGTTAGATGGTTCTATTTCTCAATTTTTTTAACTTGCTCCTATAGAACTAAGATCAAAAAGATTAAGAAAAATTAGTCATTCATAACCATTGATGTAGGATTCCTCTAAAAGTTAAGGATTAATAATCTTTTTTTAGGAATCGAATGGATTTAGCCTTTGAGGAAGGTCTTTTGTCTATGGCCGCAAGCACATGAGGTCAAGTTTTAGTATAGGACTGGTGAATTAGGAGTTATCAACTCCTATGAGGATTGAAATCTCAAAACTAGCTAATTATCATAACTACAATGACCGAGCTTTATTTAGGCAATTGGAATTTAAAGAAAAATGAATAAAAGGAAAATAAAACTAACGAAACCAATTCAACCAAAACCATAAACAAAATAAATAATTTACAATATAGACAATCAATATAATATGTGTCTACAAATTTGATTTAGCTCAATTCTACCTATACTTTTCCTATTTCATGATAATTCACTTCATTCCATCCAATTCATTAATCAAGGGCCCTAAGTTCACCTCATTACCTCTCTCGAGCCTTAAATGAGGTTCTATACATAAATACTCAAATTGATATCTCTATGTAACTTGGTAAATTACACATTCATTAAGCTTAACCCTTAATTTGATTATCAAGGTGTTGATCACCTCCCAGCCTCACAAAAACCAAGACTCTTAAATCGTTTATCTGTGTGTTCCTCCTGGGTCTTAACAACAACATAGAACTTGTTTCCCAAGCAACAATAAATGAGTCAATCTTTCTTGAATACTAAAATTCATAAACTGCATCAACTAATTCATTGGCTAAATAAACTAGAAGCATTAAGCATAGAGAAACATAAATGAAATTGAAATGGATAAATCCATGACCAATTTCTTAATGAAATCCATAAAAATAAATATATTCAACATACAAATACAAATACAAATTTCAATCTAGACTAAGGTAGTGAGAAGGGAAGAAGACTCTCTTTGTGGAGATAAACTCAAGCCTTGAATCCTCAAAGAATTCACCAAAATTCTCCAAGAATCTTCAACATCAAGCTTTTTCTTTCACTAGAATTTTAGTTCTCACTCATGGGTTTCCACCCTCCTAATCCTCCACATCTTACAAAACGGGGGCTTTTAGGTTTTTAAGAGGCTAGGAAGCATTTAGCATCAAATTTTAGCCCGTGGATCAAGAATTTAGGGCCAAGATTGCATAAAAATTGAGTTCAGCATGAGAAGGGTACAAAGCAACCCCTAGGGATGTGTGGCATGCGTTGCGCAAGTTAGCGCACTAAGCGTGCGAGTGCGGTCATAGAAGAAAAGTGCATGGCTGCATGATTTCTCTTAGCTAGGGCATAATCGTGGAAAAATGTGGCACTCAGCAGCGCATGGCCGCGTGCTCTATTGGCACTACAACGCCCTTTTTCACCACTATAGTGCTAGACTTGGGCTACCTATGGGGGCTGATAGCACCTAAAAACATCGTTTTAGCTCCATTTTTTGAAGGCTTTTTTTTCGTTAAACCCAAATTTATTAATTTCCTATAAAATAACACTAAAAATATTAAAATGACACCCATGTTTTAGGATTTTCATAATATTTAAGCATAAGAAGTATTTGATTTGTAAGTGAAATACTCACTCATTGGTCTTATACATAAGTAAGGAAGGTAGTGAAAAAAGATGAGTTCTTCTTTCTTTTATCACTTAGGAGTCATGAATGAAAGATCATGCATGGTTCTAAATGAGAGAAAGAAGTGAAAAATCCTCTTTTTGGCTCTGACTCTCCTACTCCAATTGTCGCTTTTCTTTCTGTTACTTCAAAAGTAGTTGCTTTAACTTCAGCCACTTGAATTTTTGAGATTCATTTTTATTTCTTACCAAATGAATGGCATTTTCTTCTAGAAATTTTAGCTATTTTTTGCAGGTCAAATTGGATATGGAATTATTGGAATAATTGTTGAAGACTCAAAGTGGTGGATATGCAAGCATGATAACTTATATGCTATTCTATGTCTCCAGGGCTTTAGGAACTTTTGCTTAGATTGTATCATTTGGTCCATGTACTAAAACTGATAACAAATCAAGATTATGTAGGATTATACATTGAAGATGCTTTTTTGGCTCTCTCTTTAACCCTATGTCTCTTATCCTTAGGAGGAAATTGGCTTAAAAGCAATATAGAAATCTTTACAATGTAGCTCCCTTTTGTTTTACATTGTTCTAATAGAGAGCTTTATACCATTTGAGTTCAAATCAATTGGTTTGAACTAATTCTCCAAACGCATAGTCAATATGGTACACTAAAGATTGAGTAACACACTAGTACAGATGGAATATTAGAAGCTAGTTTAAAAAATTGTCACCTAAAGAAAAGCGACGATTACCAAATTGTCATCATATCAACTCATAGTGTGTGGTACGTATTAGACAAGGGTTTTTATTCATCGTCTAATATGCACAAGAAATGCTATAGGTGCATATAAAAGCACATTAGATAGCAGTTTTTACAAAAGCTGTTGTCTAATGTGCCACTTTTACTAATGATTTTCATCGTGAAAATATTTTTCACAAATTTATATCATGAAAATCCTTAAAAATTAATATATATATATATATATATTTTCGGCTGAAGTAAGTTTTTCCCAAAGAATAAATTTAAATATGGTTAACAAATTTATGTCCTCTTCTTTGATAAATTTGACTCGTATCTAAGGTGGAAAGATGTACATAGCAACTTTCAAAGACGCATATAATAGATATGTATATAACACAAATATTTCAAAACTATAGCCAAAGTTTATTCACAAACTGAACACAAAGGAAAACTCAAAATTTGAAAAAAAAATTAAAGTCAAAGGAAAGAAATTTCAAAAGATTCCAAATGTACCCAAATTTTGGTGCTCAAGGTGGAGGTGATAGTGGCGACAATAATGTTTTGATGATGAGTCACAACGTCAGAGGCGAGAGTTAAGGGAGTAAGGAGTATAAGAGATGAAAGAGAGAGTTAAAAGGTATGAAACAGGGAGATAGAGAGAACCTAGAGGGAGATAAAGGGGATTTAAGATAAAAACTTTAGAGTTTATAAATTTGATAGAGTGGAATAGAATAAAGTGTTTAAAGTTTTAGAAAGAGATGAGTAACTTTGAAATTTTTAGTAAAAGAATGAGAAGGAAAATATTTGCCTTATTGAAAAAAATTGTGTGCATATTGTCGTCTAATGCGCACATACAAAATTTTCAAAACATAAAAAATTTTTGTGTCGTGGTTTTTAATACATAAGATGATGTTTTTTTTTTAATATATAAAAAGTCGTAAAATATGTGTCGTCTAATCTCCTAATTGTAGTAGTAACATAAAGTTCTTTGAGAAATCTTCTACAATCAATCGACCGAAATCGAGAGGCTTAGGCTACACTAACCACCACTAAAATACAAACCTAGTTGACCTGAAAGAAAAACTTAGACTAAGAAACAAAGCAAATATGCAAACAAAATGGGGGTAAAAACCTCTATTATTACAACAACAAATAAACATAAATGCAAATAAATAAGTAAGCACTAAAGGGGAAAAAATGATCCATATTCTTATTGTTTTACTTTCCATTCCAATCCTACTTTTTTTCCACTATATTTCAATATGATTAGGTAAACATGCCCTTAGTGTATGGTAAAGAGCATAAGATCAATTTTGAATAAATATGGCCAATTCGGAGGAATATTGTTTAAAATTTAAAATTATCTACTAACAATATTAGAATCTATTATATTAATCAAATATTCTCATGGTACACCTTAACAATTACTATTAAAGAAGCAAATCCTTAATGCTCGGTGTAAACAATTTCGATATTTATATGAACCACTACAACAAATTTGAGATTATAGTACTAAAGAGGTTAATTGAAATCATTGTGAAAATGAAGATGAGTCAAGCGACTAGCCACGTTCTACAAGATCTAGAGGGAAAGAAACACCAAAAAAAGAAAAGCTTTACAAAAACAAGACAATCACAACTTGAGGTAGAATGAGAACAACAACAACCCATTGCGAATAAGCCATTGCTTGCATTTAACTTCTTTTTAGTACCTCCAACATTTATACAGTTGGCTTTATATGCGCATTCTTTTATGCGTGATAGGTTGATGATTTAGTGCCCGATACTGGTAAATGTCATTGGTAATGAATTGCCTATCTATGTAGCGTATGAAGACATTTACTATTTCATCAACTTTGATCAAATCGAGCAAACTGTATCATGGTATACCTCAGGTAATAACTCTATCTTTAATTCATAATTTTTAAAATATAGGTAGAGTTGTAAGGTGCTTTCAAATAATTGACTATATTGTTTTTTATTGTAGTTTTTTTGGTAGAATATTGTGAACTTCAAGGCAAGGTGCACAATTTTGGCTTTATATCTTCGGCGATTGTTTCAAGTGCTACAAGAGACCTACAGAGTAATTGTAGAGAACATGACACGTCACTCTTCCATCTATTAGCTCAAGCACCGAGGGGAAAATTATTCTTCGTGTCATGTAATGTTAGAGAACATTGGATATTAGCACTTATTTCACCATAAGAGGACCAAATATATTGGTTTGATGCCCTCAGATACCCACCACGTGATGATTTCGTATTAATCATGAGATTGTAAGTATTAATATTCTCTTATAAAATTAACTATTTTGAGTTTTACATAATTGTATTGTCTATTAATTCATTTAATCATGACACATTGTTAGGGCACCTAACGATTAGAAGCTTCAAGCAGAAAATGGTGTCACATTCCGACCGAATGAAATGCTATGTTCTTGATGTAAGTGTCCAAGACAACAAGGAAACGTAGAATATGATTTTTTTTTATTCCATGTTTCATGCGAAATATAATTAACAGTAGCATACAAGCCCTAGGAAAAAAAGAATTTTATATACATACAGATATAAATGAGGTTAGAATAGAGTGGGTACAATTTATAAATAGGTATGTCATTTTTAGATAGAGATAGTGGATAAACGATTGTACAAAATAGCTCAAATATAAATGATTTTGTAAATGCCTTGTAATTTCAATAGACATCAATTTTTTTATGCAATCAGAGCTTGGTGGTAATGGATAACCCACGGGACTAGCCATCCTGTCGAAAATCACAAATTTTGGCAATTTTTTTTTGTACAATACCAATTTTCCACGACGGTTTTAACAAAAGACTATCGTGGAAGTGTTGTACTTGGACCATCAATCCATAGCGGTTTTCTAAAAAACTGTCGTTGAATGTGAAGTTTCCACGACGGCTTTTAAGAAAACCATCATGGAAACTTTAATCTTTCACAACAGTTTTTGAAGAAAACCGTAGTGAAAGAGCTCCTCCCACACCACCAAATTGACGCCTATTTTGAGGTTCCACAACAATAGAAAATCATCATGAAACTTGATTTTTGTATCACGATTGAAGTTTTCATGAAGTTTTTTTAACTGTCGTAAAATTTTTCTACAACGGTTTTAAACTGTTGTAGAATTCCCAGTCTGTAGTAGTGAACTCAGTTTTTTTTTTTCTAACTTTTTTAACTCTAAAAATTATGGCCTTTTTTTTTTTCTTTCTATGTTGGAGCAGTAATTTGCAGTCTTGTTACTTTCCTTTTTTGTTGTTCTTTTTTGTAAAGTTGGAAACACAAAAAAAAAAATAAATAAATAAATAAATAAATAAATAATTGTAGGGTTGGATACACAAAAAATCCTTTTTTGTAAAGTTGGATACACAAAAGTTCTAAAGGAATTAAAAAGACGATAACGTCTTTTTCATCTTTTTAAACAAAAAAAGAAAAAAGAAAGAAAACTCCTTATACAATACTTCTTAAACAAATTCAATTGTTCTCTAAAAAAATGAGTGCACGTTATTGTTAAATAATAATTTGAAAAAAAAAATCGTGAATGGGTGTATTCTGTGATTTGTTAAATTGAATTGTAGCAGTTTATAAGAAGCTCATTTGAATATTGAACACAAAGTATCCTAAAAAATAAATAAATAAGAAGAAGAACAAAATTGCAAGTTACTATTCCTACATAAGAAGAAAAAAAATGTATCTCTATAGTTTCTTTTTTTTTTTTTTTGGTAAAAGAGAAAAAAAATGGGTTATCATAAATGTTGAGATTGTTTGCACAAAGGTATGAACTTGATTCTTTAGTATAATTGTTGGGTTGTATCATAAGAGGGATTTGAAGAATATGATAGATTTTAATATTACAATAGATAATTTCATAAGCGGTTGTATTTACACTTTTCACTTGACTATTTAAACCCTCTTGAAAATAAATTTTCATATGATAGAGAAACCCTTCAATAACATCACAAAAATAGACAATTATAAACGACCGAATTACATAACTAAATTCTTTTTTAATAGATAGAAATTAATGGTACATTTTTTTCTTTCCTGACATATGTATATGTAGTAACAAAACCCTAATTTTTACCATGACTATTCTAAAAAATCATATGAAGGTACCTTAAATTTTCTTTGTTATTCACCACAATTATTCCTTTAACTTTTTTTTTTTAATTGCTGAAAGAAATACAAGAATATATCAAAATAGACTATATCAAATGCAATAAATTTACACGATTGTTAAATTAATCCAATACCATCGATTGTTTATTGATATGCTCTTTTTTTGTTAACATTCAATGATTGTCATGGTCATCATAATTTGTTTCAAGTTTGTATTACGTATCACCAATAAAGTTGTTCTACATTTTATTGAATTATTTGCTTAATATGAATACGTTATGATGCCAATAGGTGACCATAACCAATTTTTCAATTTTCCGTTTATTTTCTTTATTCTATTTGTGCTATATATATTTTTTTCTCTATCTTTTGAGTTGCTTATATTCATTTTGTATGAATAATATAATTTTTAAATTAAAAATTTCAAGCTTAAAAAAAGAACAAAAAAAATTAAGAGAGATAGAGAAATAAGAAAATTAAAATAATAAAAATGGTAGGTGTGAAAAAAAAAATGAGATGAAAAGAAGTATTAATTTTTAAGGGTAGTTTGAAACTATAAGGAGATGCAATAAGTAAATTTAGATATATCAAAATTATAGAGGGTGTATTAAAAGGGCGTGCGAAGAGACAAAAGGGATGTAAATATAACAACCCTTATTTTTAAATTTTACCTGTAATGTTTTTATTTTGAGGTGTATTTAGGATTTTTTTTTTAAAAAAAAAGAGTGCATTCAGCAATATTAAAGGTGTGAATAAAATTTCCCTTTTAAAATTGCTCGTTAGGAAATTTCCCTTTTAAATATTATTAAAGGATGAGTTCGCCAAAGGTGGTGGTAGGGGTTTGCTGGAGATGATGGGGAAGGTGGTTTTTTCTTTCGTCTGTCTGTGGGTTTATATATATATATATATATTTGAAGAATGAAAGAAAGAAATCATTTAATTGTAAGGTCCATGTCCAGATTTTAGGGCCGTGGGTGTGGTTGGCTCCTGATTGGTGCATGTCCAGATTGTGAGTGTTTGTCCCTCAGCGAGAAAAACTCAAATACCATATCTGAAGGTCGTTTTCATTAGCAACTATACCCCAATCAACCGGTTGTTGACCACATCAGTCAGAACGGAAAGGATAATCTCGCTGTATACCGTCTCATCATTATACATTATTAGATATGGATCAAATTAAAACGAAAGGACAGTCCCTTCTTTTGACATGAGGGGACGGAAGAAAGTCCCTAAAAACTCAAAGGAGTTTTTTTTTTTTTTTTTTTTAAAACAACATTGAGGATCAACTTCTCACTTATTAAACGTTTTGGAAACAATTTATGCTATTCCCATTTTCGTTTTTGTTTTTGGCTCAATTGAAAATTACTAGTTTACTATCTTAATGATAGGGAGATTGGAGGACAATTTAAAAAATAAAAAATAAAAAATAAAAAAAAGAGTCAGCATCTCCATATATGTATTTGTTTTATTTTAATCATCGGCATTTACTTTTAAGTCTAACTATCTTGAGATTTATAAAATATACAATTTGTATTCCTTAGTTAATAAAACTCTTATTTTTAAACAAAATATGATTTGAGTATAATGGGTGGGTTTTACAAGGAGTAAAATACTAAAAGAAATAAATGGAATAAAAACTATTATTTTTAAAAAAGGAACAGAAAAAAATTTAGCTTGGTAACACGGTTTTATTTTTTATTTCATATATATATATATTTATATTTAAAGATTTTTTAAATGTCATTTTTTATTACTTTATTTTTTTGAAAGCCTTCATGTGTCATTATTGTGTTATATTTTGTTTTAAAATTGATAGTTTATTAATTATAAAGTCAAAGCTTCATGTGTCATTATTGTGTTATATTTTGTTTTAAAATTGATAGTTTATTAATTATAAAGTCAAAGCTGTATATTTTATTAACCAAGTAAATTTTATTGATTTCTTCAATCCAAATAAATTGAAAAAAAAATATTGAGCTATACACACATAAATTTGACCATAAAAGTAATGAAAGAAACTAAGCACAATAGAAGTTAGAATTAGTCACAAACAATGAGATTATTCAAGAGAAAAAGTTGATATTATATGTTTAAGAATTCTATAATAGAGATCAATAAAGCTGAAATAAAGAGAAAATAAAAGAGAAATAAAAAGAGAAAAGCTAAGAGAATTGGAGTAAGAAAACATAGACAGAGAGACCAAAAGAAAAAAAAATCAAAAGAGAGAGAGCAAAAAAGTAAAAAGTAAAGTATTGAATATTAGATATAATGGTAAACAAATAGAGTTTGCAGAAAAAAAAAATAAATAAAGACTACATTAAAACACCAAAAAAAGAAAGAAAAAAAGAGGAAAAAAATAAAATATCAAAAAAGTTAAAGGGAAAAAAATAAAACACTGTTTTGTCATAGTAAATGATTGATTTAAAAGGGTAAAAAAAGAAAAGCACCAAAACAATGGTGTTAAAAAAAAAGAAAGATTCAAGTGTAAGACTATAGTAGACAAATATAGCTCCCAAAAATTTAAAAAAAGTAAAAAAAAAAATCTAATAAAAGCAAAGATAGGGAAAAAAAAGCACAAAAAACATAGAGAATTAAATGATGAGAAAAATAAAAATAAAATGTTGAAGATGCAAATGAAAAAAGAGGGAGACAAAAGACAAAGAGAAAAAAAAGGAAAAAAAAAAGGAAAAAAGAAAAGTAATAGCAAAAACGAAAGGAAGTCAAAAAGAAAAAACCCAAAAAAAATCAAGAATCAAAAAAGGCCAAAACGGGTCTTTTTGACGATGACAAAATGAACAGTGCATAAAAAATGTGCTCTTTTCTTATAGTCAAAGAATATATATATTTTTAAGTAGGGTTTTACAAGAAGTAAAATAGCAAAAGAAATAAATAGAATAAAGACTATTATTTTTAAAAAAGGAACAAAAAAATTTAGCTTGGTAACACAGTTTGATTTTTTATTTCATATATATATATATTTAAATATTTTTTTAAATATCATTTTTTATTACTTTGTCTTTTTGAAAACCTTTATGTGACATTATTGTGTTACATTTTGTTTTTAAATTGACAGTTTATTAATTATAGAGTCAATGCTGTATATTTTATTAACCAAGTAAATTTTTGATTGATTCCTTCAATCCAAATAAATTGAAATAAAAATATTGAGATATACACACATAAATTTGACCATAAAAGTAATGAAAGAAACAAAGCACAATATAAGTTAGAATTAGTCACAAACAATGAGATTATTTAAGAGAGAAAGTTGATATCATACGTTTAAGAATTCTATGAGAGAGATCAATAAAGCTAAAATGGAGAGAAAATAAAAGAATAACAAAAAGAGAAAGGCTAAGAGAACTGGGGTAAGAAAACATAGTAGACAAATGGACTAAAAAAATAAATAAATAAGCATCAAAAAAGAAAGAGAAAAAAAGTTAAGTATTGAATATTAGAGATAATGGTAAACAAATGGAATTTGCAAAAAAAAAAAAAAAAAAAAAGTAAATGGAGACTATGGCCAAACACCAAAAAAAAAGTAAGAAAAAAAAGAGGAAAAAAGGTAAAATATCAAAAAAGAAATTAAAGGGGAAAATACAAAACACAGTCTTGTAAGAGTAAATAATTGATTTAAAAAAGGGGAAAAAAAGTGCCAAAATAGTGGAGCTAAAATGAAAAGAAAGCTTAAAGTGTGAGACTATAATAGACAAACGAAGCTCTAAAAAAAATTTTAAAAAAAGTAAAAAAAAAATCTCATAAAAAGAAAGATAGGAAAAAAAAAAAACAAAAAATAGAGCATTAAATGGTGAGAAAAAATAAAAATAAAATGTTGAAGATGCAAACCAAAAAAGAGGGAGACAAAAAAACAAAGAGAAAAAAAGCCAAAAAAAAAAAGGAGGTCAAAAAGAAATAACCAAAAAATTAAAAAAGTAAGAACAAAAAAAGGCCAAAACGGTCGTTTTTGACGAGACAAAGTAACAGTGCAAAGACTCCTTTATTATAGTCAAAGAATATATATATATATAAGTAAGATGGTTGGACGAAGTTGATATGTACTGGAATGACTCTTCCCAAATATGGCCATCAAGGAGCTACGACGAAAAAGTTTTTCCCCCTCTTTTAAAAGAAAATAAAAATGAATTTGGAAAGTTATGCTATCATCATGAGGTTTGATAATGTACATCCTGAAATTATTATTATTATTATTATTATTATTATTATTAATTTAGAATAACGGATCCAAACTCTTCATTCATTATTGGAGTCAAGTATAGTTATATTGGTAGGTTATGCGTACACCACATACATGTTAAAATTTTTAAATGCAATTTTCTTTTTTTACCCAAGATTTTTGTTCCACAAATGTTTTAGAGCATATTTTTTAACCAATATCAAAATATCAGTGTTATATTTGCCTCTAAAAAATATAAAAAAAGCATATTTAATAAGAAAGTATTTTTCATCCTCATGGATAAAAACCCACTACTCATAAAATCCTGGGCCTTAGTCTCTTATATAGTTTACGTGTTTGACTAGTACCCACTATTTTGTTAACAGTAGAGTGATTGCCCATGAAGTTAAATAGAATTGCTCTATTTGATATGTTACTTTAGTTTGTATTCCAATACATTATGTTATTTGAAATGTTATATTTATCTTTTGTCATAATCATTAAACCTTGAAACTTATAAAAGTAAACTTTTAAAATTAAAATAATTAAAATGTGAAAATGTTGTGTAATTATTAAATCAAAAAAGTCAATTTATTAAGCAATAAGAATCAAAAGTCAAGTTTGCAATATGCTAAACTTGGTGGCATATAGAAAATTTAATATTAAAAATGATATTATATTGAAGAATGTTTTTTACACTAAAAGCTACATTTGTCATTGATGCATCAATTTAACATTGCATTAAAGATGCTATTACAACTACGGCTTCTTTATTACTTGTATACCACAAACTTTAAATTTCCTTGAATGACTGTAAACTTGTTCTTGTCATTCGGTTGCACCTGTAAACTAACATAGCGTAAACTCATTGGGTACATCAGTGATGAATGATGGTATGATATTTAGTTGAATGACCGTAAATTTATTTCAGTTTATTGGTGATATACCTACATCACTGAGAAAACTAATTCAAAGACAAAAACATTAGAAACTTACCTTCATGTGTCGTCCAAGTTGGATGTGACCAGACGATTATTTCTTTGCCCAAAAAGTTAGATTTGAAAATATACCATCAGATTCTATGCTCCACTCATAGAATCAAGTTTGTAGTAATTTTTTAATGAACCCAATCAATGCATGATTAGATGCTCCGTTGCATCCTTTACAACAACATTCATGCTTTCAGAGATAATGGTGGTCATGATGTTGTGCCTTCTCTTTTTAAAATGACCGTGCGTCCACTTTTTAACCATGTGTATCAAAGATAATTCCGAATGTCGATGCCATTTGGTCCCAAATACGCATCTCTTTTTCAAAAACAGATAGCTTGTAGGCCCTAGCAGACCGATTGAAAAATAGCATAGCTAACAGGTGCTTTTATTTTGTTTTCAAATTACGCAGCTTATAGTGGAGGCAAAGTCCATAGTCTACATCACAGAAGACTAGCGACACCGCTTTGGGGATGCTCTTTTTTCAAGAATAACACCCTTCAATTTTAGAAGAAACCACTCCTAAGACTCAAAGATCTCATTGTCAACACACTACAAGAAAATATTGATTACACGACCTTTATTTCACGACCATTTCTCAAAAACCGTCGTGGAAAGGGCAAAAATGCGCGTCAAGCTACGCCCGTGAAAACGAAGACCGTCGTGAGATGGTGGGAAGATACCACGACGGTTTTCTGAAAAAACCGTCGTGGTAGAAAACCGTCGTGGTATCTTCGAGATTTAAAACAAAAAACCGTGTGGGAAAATTAAAGCTACCACGACGGTTTTTGAAGAAAACCGTCGTGGTAGCTCCGTGGTCTCTTCCACGACGGTTTTTTCAAAAAACTGTCGTGGTAGCTTCATTTAAACCCCTTCCCATCCTCGGCATTCAGACAATACATTTCAGAAACACACTTTATAAATACAAACACAGACCCTTCCAAATCAGCCGCCGTCGTCTCTCTCCGCCTCCACACTCCTTAATCTCAGCCTAAATTGTAAGTTTTTTTTGTAGAAAGTGAGAAATAGTTGTTGATTGTGTTGTATAATTAATCCGAAATTGATAAATAGTTGTTGATTTTTTTCTTTATTTCGTGAAGTTGATAAATAGTTGTTCATTTTGTTGTTTATTCCGTGAAGTTTGTATTGTAGATCATGGGTATGATTTCTTCGTTTTATAATGAGTATGTATAACTTGTTTAATTTATGATGGCCGGGTGATTTTTTTTTTGATTAATTAATATATGTAGGCGTGGGTATATATATAAATTGTGAAATTAATTTTAATTGAATAATTGCTATTTATTATTTTGATTTAGGAATTGCAAAATGGATAGGAAATGGATGTGAGATTTTCGATTGTCTGAAGAGTATGTGAATGGTGTGGAAGAG
>CAMOHE010026726.1:0-13362 GCA_946598075.1 Artocarpus hirsutus
AACTGTAGGCATGCACAATTCTAGAGCATTATAAAGATTATAAATTTATGGCAAATTGAAAGCCATGATAAATAAATAAATAAATACTTTAAGCTTATCATCACTTTTGACATGAACATCCCAAGCACATCGATCCTACGAGGCCGTCACCTGTAACATTACTAAATAAAAAGTTAATTTACTTAACATAAATAATTATAGCACGAAAGTATCACATTCTAACATTAAATTAACATAAGTGTCCATCGAAGGAAATGGCAGGCGTTACACTTAAAGCATGCCTTCGTTGGGGCTCTCAAAGATGAGAAGCTGACCTAGTCGTTAGCTTTTGAGCAGTCAAGCACATTTTCTTAGATGCTCAGCTACACATAAAGGAAAGCCAATGCAGCCAAATATATGAAGAGTTGGTGAAAAGAAGGCAGCAGTAGTGGTAGTAAGAAGGAGAAGAAACAAAAATTGACGCCCAAGCACCCAGGCGTCTAGTAATATAAGAAGTAGAAGAAGGAGAAGAAGACCAAGAAGCCGAAGGTGCCGACTGAAAAATTCCAAGGCTATATGCCCCTAGTCACAAGTATTGATGAAGTACATGCCCAGGTGAGTGGAAGGAACCGACTGGTCGATCCGCCCAAGCTTACGGGAAACAAGGTGAAGCGGGACCAAAACAAGTATTACAATTTCCATAAGGATGTAGGACACAATACCCATGATTACATCTAGCTCAAGGACCAGATCGAAAGGCTAGTCTGAGATGGTCACTTATGAGAGTTCATATAGCAAGTCCTAACTCCTGGCTTCACAGTTGGGAGAAATGACTAGCCATCCCGAGATGTGCAGAACCGCCCATGTAACGATGCTGGGAATGCCTCAAAACCCCTGAATATTGTTCACAAAATCTTTAGAGGGCCAGTTACTAGGGACATGTCGAGTGGGCGGCGCACTTACGTCCGAGAAGCTCGGTTGGTCGAGAGAGGCAAGCTCATCAACATGTCCAAGCACATCAATAAAATCTGCCACCAACAAGACATTTCGATCACGTTTACAAAGGAGGAGGCAAATAAGTTAATCCACCTACACAATGACGCCCTTGTGTGTGAGCTCCACATTGCTAACAATACAGTTCGATGAGTGCTGATCGACAATGGTAGCTCGGCTAATATCCTATTCAAGCAAGCATACGACAAGCCTAAGATCAGCAACGCTACCCTCATCCCGATCCATACGCCACTTTATGACTCCACTGGTGAATACATCCGAGCAGTTGGGAAGGTAGGCCTCCCGGTCACCTTCGATGAGGGTACTGCTCGAGTAACATGCATCATCAACTTCCTCGTTATCAACAAGCCCTTATAATAGAACATCATTATCAGCCGTCCAATGCTAAACATACTGAAGGTCGTGGTCTCCACCTACCACTTGGCCATTAAGTTTCCAACAGACAATAGGGTTGGAACAATCAGGTGGCAATAAAAGGATTCCTGAGCTTGCTATGCTAATGTTGTCAAGGCCGCATCAGCCCGGCAGCTCAACATCTTGGCCATTTACAAGGTTGATGAGATCCAATTTCCCGCCAAGCAAGCGTGAAAGATGCTCTCAGACCTCAACCACCGTCTGCCTAAAGAGGAGCCGAGAGCCATCCCTTTCAAGGATTTGGTGCCATTTAACCTAGACCTAGCACATCTTAACCACATGGTCTAACTTGGTTCTTAGCTAAAACCTGAGATTCGGGCTGACCTGGAGAAGTTCTTCACAGAGTATTGAGATGTGTTTCAATGATCTCACGAGGATATGACTAGCATTGATCCCAGCGTTATCAGTCACTGGCTGAATGTCTGACTAGACTACAAGCCGGTCATTTAGAAAAAGAGAGCCTTCAACCTGAAGAGGTATGCCACCATTAATGAAGAAGTCGAGAAGCTCTTGAAAGTCAGTTTTATCTGAGAAGTGAAATATCTTGAATGGTTGGCAAACGTGGTCCTCGTTAAGAAGAAAAATGGAAAGTGGCGGGTCTGTATAAATTATACCAACCCAAACAAGGCCTGCCCCAAGAATTGCTTTTTGCTACCCTAGATAAATCACCTCGTGGATGCTACCGTCGGGCATGAGCTACTAAGCTTTATGGACGTTTATTTTGGTTACGATCAAATTCGGATGGCCAAGGAAGATCAAATAAAAACTGCCTTTGTCACCAACCAAGGGCTTTATTGCTATGTGGTTATGCCCTTTGGACTAAAAAATATCAAAACTACCTACCAACGCCTAGCCAACAAAATGTTTACTTGGCTGATCAGCAAAAACATAGAATTTTACGTGGACGACATACTAGTCAAATTCGTCCAAGCAGTAGACCACATGGCTGATCTCTGAGCGAGCTTTGACATTTTCGAAGAATATGGGATGAAACTCAACCTATTGAAATACATGTTTGGGGTTACCATGGGCAAATTTCTCAGATTTATGGTCAACAAAGAGGAATCAAGGTCAATCCAGCCAAAGCTCAAGTGGTAATCGATCTACATTCACCTCGGATTGTAAAGGAGGTGTAGAAGGTTACTAGTATGGTAGCAGTCCTTTCTAGGTTTGTCTCCCTATCTACCGACAAGTGCCACCCATTTTTTCAGGCACTCAAGGGGAGGTTTGAGTGGAACAGGGAGAGAGGAAGCCTTGCAAAATTTAAAGAGGTACTTAACCATGCCCCCACTCTTATCCGAACCTTTGCCTTGAGAAGTTTTATACGCATACCTCGTTGTGTTAGGAAAGGCTATTAGCTCGGTCCTTGTTTGAGAAGAAGACAGAGTTTAGAAGCCCATCTACTATACAAGCCATTCATTCTAGGGTGCCAAGGAGAGGTAATCCCAGCTCAAAAAACTCACATTTACTCTCGTCACTTTAGCTCAGAAACTATAATCATATATTTAAGGCCACACTATCCAAGTTCCAACGAAGTTTCCCCATTGACAAGTCCTTTATAGCCTTGAAATGTCAGGACATATGGCCAAATGGTCGGTCAAACTCAGTCAATACCATATTCATTTTGTCCCGAGGATGGCTGTCAAGGCCCAAGCCCTTGTAGATTTCATTGCCAAGTTCACCAATGCCAAGTAGAGCACGCTACTAGCCAAGAAGGCCCCCATCAAAGACCAAGATACTCCTAGTAGTCGCAGAGGTAATCAAGCCTTTGGGTCAGAATTAGAATGGAAGCTCTTTGTGGATGGATCTTCCTGTGCCGAAGGTTTAGGTGCTAGGCTGGTCCTAACTAGCCTAGATGGATATAAGACAATCTACATACTTTGGTTTGACTTCAAGGCTCTAACAATAAGGTTGAGGATGAAGCATTCTTGACAAGACTTAGAATCACTAGAGACCTTGAGGTAGACCGCATAACAATCCACAGCAACTCCATGCTCATCGTCCAACAGGTTATTGGAGTATTTCAAGCCAGAATAGAATCCATGACCCCATATTTACAAGAGGTCAAGGCATTGCTCGGGCAATTTAAAGCTTACTTATTCAGGCAGATCCCCAGATCCAAAAATTCTAAGGTTGATGTGCTTACTCAGCTAGCCTCAGACTTGGGCAATAGTGAGCTCACGTCGGTCCCCATCGAGAGATTAGTTGAGCTAAGTATCAACAAGGAAGTGGCAAGTGTAGCCGAAGAGTAAGAAACCACTTAGATGGACCCAATCATCCGATTCCTAACCACAGCTGAATTGCCCGACGGTCGAGAAGAGGCATGCCAAATTCGCAACAGCTCAGCCTGGTATTCGATAATCAGTTGAAAGCTTTATTAGCGAGGCTACACTACACTATGTTTAAAGTGCGTAGGACCCAAAGAAGCCCAATATTTAAGAAAGGAGATCCACGAGGGGTTGTGTGGCAATCACTTTGGGGGACATTCTTTGGCTTAGAAATGTCTTCGACAAGGATACTACTGGCCGACCATGGAAAAAGACTACGAGGACTTTGCACAGAAATGCCTTAAATACTAGCAGTTTGTGAGGGTGCTCAGACATCACATTGAATTGCTCACCTTGGTAACCTCAGTATGGGCTTTCGTCAAATGGGCCATCGACCTCATCGGACCCCTTTCTCAGGCCAGGTCTCAATTCAAGTATTACATTGTGGCCATTGACTACCTCACGAAGTGGGTGGAAGTAGAGCCCTGCACTAGCATGATCGGGGCCAAATGCACCAACTTCATATGGAAAAACATAATTTGCTGATTTAGAATCCCGCATACCATCATGACTGGCAACGCTAAACAGTTCAAGTCCTTAAGTCTCCTCCATCTAGATGGGTAGCTTGGCATTAAGAAGGTCTTCGCCTCTCCAAGCTACCCTCAAAGCAACAGGCAAGTTGAAGCCATGAATAAGACGATCTAAACAGCTTGAAGACAAAACTCGAGGACCTCAAAGGTGCATGGATCAATAAGCTCCCAAAGGTACTCTAGGCGTACCAAACAACAGCCCAGACTGCCATAGGGGAAACTCCATTCTCCCTCATCTATTGGGCCGAGGTGGTCATCTCGATAGAAGTTAGGCTGTTGAGCTTCAGGATAGAGCAGGATAAAGAAATTCAAAATGCCGAGATCATGATGTCGGAGCTCAATCTGCTCGAGGAGAAAAAGAATCGTGCTGTGATCCATAATGCAACTCGAAATTAAATCATTGCTCATTATTACAACAAACGAGTCCAATCGAAGAGCTTCAAAGTTGAAGACTTGGTACTAAAAAGGATCACAGTTCGGCAGCTCAGGCTGGGGTCCTTCGGTCCAAAGTAGGATGGATCGTACAAGGTTATCGAAATTGTCTGACTAGGCACCTATCGACTATCTAACATGGAGGGCAACCTGCTCTATCATGCTTGGAACACCGAGCTTCTAAAAAAATTCTTTTGCTAACCAATGCCAGAAACCTTTTTTGACCTCTGGCTATATTCTTTTGTAACTAGACCTGCTAAACAGGGTTGGAATGTAAATATATATATTAATGAAAATTTTAATTCCTACACTGTTCCACCAAGCAATACTTGTGAAGGAAGATATAACCTCAAAGAGGGGTGCCATAACTCCAGTATGTAGGACCCGACACTAACTCTCAAAGAGGGAGAGTCATCCCAACTAACCAAACTAGAGGACTGGTCGGCATAATGCCAACCATTAGTCTATCGCCACTCAGACCACAGAGTCTGAATCGCCCTAGCATGACAATGCCCAACCAACATTAGAATTGCAAAAGTTCAAATGAACTTAAGCAAGTCTAAAGGGGGTGACAGGATACAGGGTACCACATGCCACTATGCTTTGTCCAATCGAGAAACAGACCTTCCCTGCTCGGCTAACTCAGTAAACGTATATTGTCTTTTTCCAAGGAAGTTTGTTTCCAAAGAACATTCAAGTTTGGAAAAGTAAGACGTTTCATTCCCAAGGCACTAAACCGACTAAAATGAAATTGAAAAAACATGAGTTCAGAATCCATTTCCAAGGATGCTTTCTCTCAAGGAACATCTAACTTGGAAGAATTTTTAACTCAACTCCTCTTTTGAGAAGCATAAAACTCAGAGAAATGAGTTTTGAACTTCATTCTTGAGGAGCTCTCAACTTAGGAGCCCAACAAACTTTCAAAGAATGGAATTAACATTTCATCTGAGAACAATCACACTATGGAAAAGAAAAATTTGAAGATCCAAATCAAGAGAAAAATTTCGAGGAGCTATGAACTTGAAAAAAAATAAAATTTCATTAATGAAAGTGGTGGGAAGGTATAAATAACTAGATAGCTCCTGAGCCCGAATGGGGAAAAGAAAAATAAAATATCATGCTTGGGCCCTGTCCCTAACTTTATCATCATTTTTGCCACCTCTCCCATCCTTTTCGTCCACTTAGACAACCTCTTTTGGCTTAGGCTGTTGCACTTCACCCCACTCTGGCTCAACAATGATCAACCAGTCAAAGTTGACCACCTTAGGATGCTTGTTAATAATGTAGTCCCGAAGGTCAATCATCCCGAAGTAATAATAGTCAACGTACTTTAGGTATGATCTAAACTCCTCCACAGCCTGGGCTAGCCAGCTAGGCAGTTCTTCCCTTAGGAATCACTAGTGCTCAGCTTGGGAGGCCTATAGTTGTTCTTTTAGGTGATTGACCTCGTCCTAGGGCTGGTCAGCCTCATTCCTCAGCCCTTGGCATCCTCCTTCACTTGGTCGACCTTCGCCTTCACTTGTCCGGCCTCTTCTTTTGCCTTGTTTGCCTCAGCCTTGGCTCAAGAAAGAGACTCCTTGATTTGATCAAGCTCGATATTCCTAGACTCGAGTTCCTTCTTGATCGTATCCTTCTCGAACATGGTCTTGTTGTGCATCTCTTTCTCAAGGCCAAGCTCTTTTCGCTCGGATATATAAGCCATCTCCAAAAAAGTGCAGGCTTGAGAAAATGAAGGTTAGAATGCAACAAAATCCAAAAGGTAAGAGGAGCTTAGGTTAGGATTTTTGTTTACCTTGGTAGTGGAATGGAAGATAGCGCGAAACAGGCCTTCATAGTTCTCTCCTTGGAGACTCTCCAAGAACAACTCATAGGGCATGACCTCAACGAGGTTGTTGAGGATAAGGCATTGGGTATTCCAACGCCTCCTTAAAGGATCGCCCAAAGACAGTAGAACAACGGTTGTTACAATAGGAGGTTAGGGCTGGCTAGACGAAGCCCCTGCACTAGTCAGTGGAGGTAGGGGAACGACTTGGATTGTTTGGGGTGGTTGCTCAGTTCGTGGCGGCTGCTTGGATCTCATTGGCTACTCTATTCTCAAGGTCTTTTTCCTCTTAGATCCGACCATGGCCTTCCCTTTTGATCGGCAAAGACTCTCCATTAGAGCTCACCTTTCCTCTTAGGTAGTCGGTCAGGAAGAAATTTCTGCAACAAACAGCAACAAAATCTCCCAAGTCAAGTCGAGCTTGGCAAAGCCAAAAAAAAAATGGAGCTCACCACCAATCTGGAGCTAGCCCGATGGGTATAGGAACCGTATAACATCCTCAAGGTCCTTATTTGCTATGTGTGGCCCCTCGTTGAAGGAGCCACTCGACGAGTACTCGCTACTGGATGATGATGGCTTCCTCGTTAGCCACCCGGATCTAGAGGTGCTTGGCCCTACAATATTGGCAACGCTCGGCCTTACCACTGTCACCTGCTCGACTGACCGGGCAGGTTGGATGTTGGTAGGGGGATTGATTCTGTTGGACTCCCTAAACCAGCAATTATGGGAAAAAGTCTCTTTTTCAAGTCAGAAAGACTACTACCTTATGGACTCCAGCTTGGCGAACAGGTCCTTCACTGCCCTAATGATGTTGCTCAGTGCCATGGTCTCTTGGACCAGACGTGCCCCTACTCAAATGTCCTTGGAACAAGCTGGTCCTCAAGGACAACCTCACCAGCTCAGGAAAAGTAGTTCCCCTGACATAGAACCACTCAAACTCCTAAAGCTTGTCTAAGTCAGGGCTACCCAAGATGAAATCCTTTTTGAAGCAGATGACGTAGTACTAGCTAAACTGTTGGGGAAGCTTCTTCATTTTGTACACCTGCATAAAGGCTTCCCACGGTATCTTAGTAGCCCTATGGTATCTTCACAGCACATACATCCCGATCAACGACCTGCAGTTGTTCAAGTTGAGCTGGGCAGGGCAGACATTTAGATCGTTGAGTGCTTGGTGGAGAAAAGGATGAAATCGTAAGTGTAGCCCGGCCTTGAAGAACTCCGCATACAATGTGATGTACCCTTCAAGTGGAGTGAGGTGCGAATCTTCCTCTTTGTGCACAAAATGGTCGACGTCATCAGGGATACCAAACTCACGGTGCAAATCCTTAAGTCGAGTTTTTGTCATTGCGCTTGAGTAACTTGCCACAAACATTTGGCAAGGCCTAGATCTCTAATAAGTAGTTACCCCTAGACTTGAGTGTCGATGAGTTTTTCTGTGTCCTCCTCTTCCTCGGCAACGCTCTCCTCGAGAGCCACTTACTCAGCCGTCAGCTCCTCGTCAAAGATCTCGATGGTAATCCAACCAGCGACATGGACCAGGTCCTTTTCTTCTCAACCGGAGGTGCTTAGTTCATCGGTAGCTGCCTCTAGGCTAGCATGCTCCTACATCATAATCTAGAACGTGCTAGCGGTGGTAGCGTCGAATATGGATCTTTACCCTTGCATAGCCTTATAGGGCGTCTCCCATCCAACAAGTCTAGGAACTCTTGCTCGGCTAGCGTCTTGAGGTCGAGCCTTAGAATTTTGGCCAGCTGGCCTACCCTATCCTACCGTAGGGATAATCCTTCGATGTCCACTTCCTCGGGGATCAACCTTTCTATTTCGATGCTGTTGTCCAACCAAGAAATGTCTACTTTCTAGAAGTCAGAAAGGCCACTCATCTTTTTGTAAGCTTCTTAGGAAATTACTTGATCGGGTTGTGAAAGCTCAAGAAAAAAAAATCCTTGGGTTAGTGACTATAGATCGGCAGCTAAAACTCAAAAGTTACAAGAGTGTGGCCTTGTTTGCATCTAAAAATGACAAGGATGTGAGGCCCTATTTATAGCTGCCTCAGGTGCAAAACTCGAGCACAAAAAATGAAGAGGCGCGATGATTACGCCTATTAAGGAAACATCCAATCGCTTGTCGACACGTGTCCCTCCAAGCTCCATCATGTGACCTTCCATCATTCGCTATGCCAGGACACTTTTGAGCTCCATCTTGAGCCAACCTCACTCTCTCGACATAGTCCACCCGGTTGAGTACCGACCAAGTGAATCGGGGGGCTATTGTTAGGGGTGAGCTCGACGCCACCGTCGATGAGTTATATTCTAAGTGGTCAGTAAACCTGCTTGGCAGGAGCTATTGGGAGTGAATAAGTAATCTTGATAAGCTCGAATCATCTGTCTGAGATACTTTTCAGGGCCCTCTAGGCCAAAGCAAAAATGGTCACCTCATTGGGTTAGACACCAGCTCGGGTCAGATTTCTTTAACTCACAAGCAGGCTGTTTCTCACCATCACTTGCCAATAGGTGGCAGACAACTCGTCATCGGATGGGAACTAATCCACCGACGGAGGGCATGACACTTGTCTTCTGCCTTCTAACATGCCTTGATGTGACACATTGGTCATGGGCAAAACTCACCTAACACCTAGTTCAAGTGGCAACCTATAAATAGAGCGCATTTATTACATTCAGGCGAGCATGCTCCTTCCTACCTAAACAGCTCCCGTTCTCTACTAAACAACACCTACTTTGAGCATCGAAGAGCCCTTGTTTGTTATCTAACTAGTTTCTTCTTCATATCCAATACATCCCTCCTTTTGTTACAAGTACATCTAAGCAGGCAAAGTCAAACTAGGAAGAGCCACCACCATGCATAGCCGCACGTGGTCTTGATCTGTCGCCAAACCATAGTAAGCATCAATAATGGCATTAAAGCTTTAGTGTACCAAGTTTTCATGCTAACAAAATTAGTGTTCAATTGAAAACGATTAATGCTCATATTTTAATTTCTTACCCATTTAGCTTGGAATTTCGAAAAAAATTGCTTTATAAAATAATGCCCGAAATTGTTAACCCACTAATCTCAGGCCTATATAACCTTTCAAAAGTACTGTACTTTCTTGGTTTAGTGAAAAATCAAATTTTAAAGTCATGTAACTTTTTGTTTATAAAAACTAATATCAGTGGAGTAGTTTTGGAAGATTTATGTGAAATCATATATTAAACACAGTTTTTTTAAGTTTCTCATCCATAAAAGTCACTTTTTTTAAATATGTGTGTTTTAATAATTTTTACGTTTGTTTTAAATTCCCGATCACCATTTTTGACAAAATTGTTTTCCGGTTAAAACTTTACAATTATTTTTACCAACAAAAAGTTTAGACTGTTTTTTTATGTCCATTTAAAACCAGTATTTTACAAAACTTTCTTCATGAAAGTTCGTCATTCTATTGCAAACTAGAACGTTTATGTTCGGCAAAAATGGTAGTTGGGCCTCGAAATGACACGAAACTTTAAAAAAAGTTTTGTGTAAAAATGTAGATTTTGGAAAACTATCCATAACTTTATTTTAGAGGCAGATATTGGAAAAAATTTCTTCAAGAAAGTTGTTCATCTTGTTGAAATCTAAAACTTTTGTGTTTAGCAAAATGTAAAATTCAGATCTAAAATGGCCCGAAAATGGCAAAACAATTCTAGTAGTACTGGAACGGTTTTGGATAGTTTTTACAAACTATTTTATATAGTTTTAGGGGTTGTTTTTAGATAGTTTTTGGGGCTGTTTTAGGCAGTCCCTAAAAACTATTTGGTAGGCCTATTTGGAGTCAAAACTGTGTTTTTTTAATAGTCATGGGTTTTTGTTCAAAACGTCAAAAAATAAAAGTCCCATTTTCGGTAAAGTTTTAAAAATAGATTCAAAGGCCTCCGTTTATGCGTTCAAAGTTTGTGGAAAATTTTTCCACAAACCAAAACTTGCAAAAACATAATTCTAACATGTAAAGACTAACTTTTTACATGACATACAAGCATAAACTTAACTAATTAACACATAAATAATTATTACAACATATTTTCTCACCCAATCATTAAATCTCTCAAAAAGTTATGAACTTCAACCTTAAGAAATTTAAGGGAAATTTTAGATTACTTACCCTTGATGACAATTCTTGGGTGGGTGGTCTTAAGGCTTCTATCACCACTTTTTTTTTTCCCCTTCTTGCATCACACTAAATAAAAAGCTCAATCATGTAAAAATCTAGCTTGTTTCAGTCATCACATAATTGTTATCTACGCAACATATTTTCTTTCTTTTTTTTTCTTGCTAAGGAAAATGGAAAGATAGAAAAGATATAGATCTTACCCTAGTCCTAAAGTTCTAAAATTTCCACTATGTTCATCTTCTTCTTTTGGCTAGGAGTAAATCTTGAGTTAGGATAATGATGTGAAGTGTTTGAGAAAATAGCTTGATGTGAGCTTGATCTTTGCTTGGTTTTTGAAAGGAGTTTAGAAGCACAAAATTATCTTCTTGAAACCACTTGGCATGCATGGTGGAGGAAGAAAAGAAATGGGGAAAATTTTTGTCACTTAGGGGCTTAGGGTACTCGGTGGAAAGAGGGAGCAGCAGAAAAAGAGAAATGAAGCAAAGTTGGGGTAATATTCATGGTTTCATATATATAGGCTAATGCCTAATCTAACCGTTCCAACTAATCCTTGATTAACTAGTCTCTAAGTGGCTTAATGAAGCTTAATTTTGGCCTAAACTAAGCTTGAAATTCTTTAAGGTTGGTACCATAAGTGAGGTTGAGTCGAGTGTGGGCTTAAGCTTAATTGATTGCAAAAAGGACAATCATTATAATGGAAGCTTAAATCAAGGGATTCTTGTCCTTTGCATATGCTTGCAAGTTTCCCTTAAACAGGTAAATTTTATACTGTCAGTAATAACTAACTTAGTTGACAGGAAGTTTTATTATCTAAAAGGTCTTCTCTTATTTTTCAAATACTGTGACATGCTGATCACAGTATGAATCGATATCAATTAAAGTTTAATCATGTATCGCTTTTTGACTGCACTAAGTCTAGAGATTTATTTTAGACTTAATAAAAATATGAACTTGACTTTTTCAGTATCTAGGCTCAGTAATGACATAGATTTCAATAGTGTCACTATTGAGCTTGCATAGTAGTTTTTGTCGATGCAGCAATTCGTGTAGTTCCATTTTTAACTAAATTGGCAATAAAGGATCTAATTTGCATGAGAGTGTCTCTCAGTACACTGCTAACTTAGTATGGGACCCAAAAATTCTCATAATTAAATTGTCTGAGTTATTAACAAATAAATTTCCTTCGCCTTAGTAACGGTAGAATTTATCAGTTCATTTATTGAATTACGATAGTTAATTAATTTACCTCTATAATCTGTTATAGAATTTTTGGAATATTCGTATATTAATTTCGTAATTTCTTCAGTCAAGAAATTCATACATAATATTTTCAAATGTAGGGTTTTGTTGGATTTTGTGATTCAAATATGCAACAAAAAATTAAAAATTAATTCCCATAAAACCCTCGCAGGATCCATGCAATTCGATTAGATTGATAAAAAAGTCATGGAATCTTATCAGGATGACAAAACAGGCAAGATTCTGGAAGGGAGAGAGCGGGTTCACTCCGGTGACACCCTAACTCGAGCTTTTAGTATTCGAGATCGGATTCAGATGTTGTTACTTAGAGCAACGCCCTCTGCAGGTATCCACACAAACAGACTCTCTCAAAAACGAATTAGTGTGCTAGCAGCCTCTCCTTTGCATTAAATGACTCTCTCTAATTTTAGGGTTTTAATGTCTTTCGCCTTTTTAGAATGAGAGAACGCCTTTTCTCTTCTCCATTCGACTAGAAACCCTAAAATAGATATATATATATATATCTATTGACTTCGAGATAGAATCAGATTTTAACTAGGGTAAACTGTAATTTGAATATGATTCAAAAAATCTAGATAATGTCTATAATTCGAATATGATTCAGATAATCACTACAAGAAAATATTGATTACAGGACCTTTATTTCACGACCGTTTCACAAAAACCGTAACAAAAATGCGTGGCAAGTTACGCCCGTGAAAACGAAGACCGTTGTGGGAAGATACCACAACGGTTTTCTAAAAAAACCGTCGTAAAATAAGGAGATACCATGACGGTTTTCTCCAAAAACCGTCGTGGTAGCTCTAATTTACCACGATGGTTTTATGTAAAAACCGTCGTGGTATCTCTATTATTCCACGACAATTTTTTTAGAAAACCGTCGTGGTATCTTCAAGAGCTAAAACAAAAAACGGGGTTGGAAAATCGGAGCTACCACAATAGTTTTACTCCGAAAACCATCGTGGTAGCTTCATTTAAAGCCTTTCCCATCCTCGGCTTTCAGACAGTACATTTCAGAAACACACTTTACAAACACAAACACAAACCCTTCCGAATCAGCCGCCGCCGTCTCTCTCCGCCTCCACACTCTTTAATCTCAGCCAAAATTGTAAGTTTTTTTTGTACAAAGTGAGAAATAGTTGTTGATTGTGTTGTATAATTATTAATCCGAAATTGATAAATAGTTGTTGATTTTTTTCTTTATTCCATGAAGTTGATAAATAGTTGTTCATTTTGTTGTTTATTTCGTGAAGTTTGTATTGTGGATCATGGGTATGATTTCTTCATTTTATTATGAGTATGCGTAACTTGTTTAATTTATGATGACCGGGTGATGTTTTTTTTATGATTAATTAATATATGCATGTAGGCGTGGGTATATATATAAATTGTGAAATTAATTTTAATTGAATAATTGTTATTTATTATTTTGATTTAGGA
>CAMOHE010026727.1:0-18896 GCA_946598075.1 Artocarpus hirsutus
ATTTTTAGTTTTAGTTTTAGTTTTAGTTTTAGTTTCATTTTTTTTTTTTGTAGATAATGATGGATGGTTTTATGATTTATTTAATTTTTATATCATTAGTGGAAATTTTGTACTTTTTTAAAATTTATTAATTAAAACTTTTATTAAACTTTATTAATATTTATTTTATTTTTTTTTTATAAGTTTCGCTAAATTTCTTAAATTTATTTCGAATAAGTTAGATACATTTATTTTTTAGCTTTTTACTATATAAAATTTTATATAGTAAAAAAATTTTTAAACTTAAGTAAAGCCTGTTTTTTTAGTTATATATAAGTAAAGCTAAGACCTACGGGACTTGAACCCACAAAGTAACGATTAAAAGTCGTATGTTTTACCAATTAAACTAAAGTCTCTTATCGGGGCACTCAGATTTGAACTGAGAAGTTTCTCGTCCCAAACAAGATGCCCAACCACCAGGCTCTACCCCGTATTATTATTATTAATCTTTTTGATTAATAGTTATAACTATAGAACCTACCATAGCCAATAATAAAATTACTGAAGTAATAATTAATCATAAGAGATAGCTACTGTACATAATATTACCTATACTAGTTATATCTGAAACATCTAAAATATTATTATCTCAATTATTTGAAGAAACAAAATATATATCTTTTTCTTTATTATTTATTGATAATTCGCTTAAAGAAAAAGTGGATTTTTTATAAGGACTAGGTAAGATATTACTAATCGGTATAAAAAAAGCCAATATTATAATAATAGCTAAAGGTATATTATTATTAGTATTAGCTATAAGTTCAGATACTCTTATGTTTATAAGCATTAAAATAAATAAAAACAAAATAGAAACGGCACCTACATAAACTAATAAATAAGATAAACCGATAAAAACCATACCTAAAAAAATTAAATAACAAGATATATTAAAAAATAAAAATATAAGGTACAAAACAGATACTATAGGATTTTTTGTTATTACTATAAGAATACCAGATATTGTGGATAAAAAATTAATTAAATATAAAAAATTAAAATTAAAACCAAAAAATAAATCGGAAATTTGAAATAAATAAACCATAAATTTAGCTAAAATTCCACTCCTTTCTTTTAAAACTAAAATAAGATGAAATTATTTTTATTTACTTTAAGCGCATAACGCTTTGTTAAACAAAAAAGAAAAAAAAAGAGAATAAAAACCGGTTTTTATTCTTTTGCTTATATGGTATAAAATATAATTAGATATGAACTTTATGTAACTTGCCCCTAAAATGTATCGGATAAGCTTTTCGGTCCAAACAAAACGTCCAAGTAACAGGCTATAGCGCATATTAATCTAGTAAAATCTTCCGTTTTCTACTATAACCTTGCAATTTAAAATTAAGAAAAATACAAATATCACAATGGATATTTTGTAATTTTTTAAAATTTATTGATTAAAACTTTTATTTAACTTTGTTATTTTTTTAATTTTACTAAACATTTAGTTTTGCTATATTTACTAGATCTTTTTGGAAAAATTTTTTTACGATTATTTTATTAGATTGTAATAACTTTATAAGTATTTTATCTATTTTTTTTTTTTCAAAAAGCTGAGATTATAAAATATTTTTAATATAAACTGCTAAAGTTCCAGAAAATATCCGATTCGAACGGATGTGATATTTAATCAAATAAGTTTCAAGCTTACCACTATAAACCACTCAGTCAATTCTCTTTATAAAACTTAGTCATTATTAATTTTAATTAATTAAAAAAAACTAGCTATCTTTTTTTTTTATGCAACATATGAAAAAGGCCAGATGGCCTTTTTCAAGGGTGACGTTTATTATCCAAGCTCTAAAAAATAGTTTAAGATTAATTTATTATTTAAAATAATAAAATATCTCCGTAATTTCTTGAATAGTTATAGGCTTTTCTGCATAAAAATATGCATAATTATCTTTTTTTTTCTTAAGAGTTATTTTTAAAATAGATCATTAAAAGAACTGCAGCCCTTTCCTCGATATCTAAATAAAGTTAAATACATGTAAGGTTGTACTGTATTTTTATAGTAAAAAATAAGTATAGTAAAGGATTATATAAAAGTAATAAGATTTTAGAAAAATATATAAAAACTATTCAGATTTTATATAAATATAAAAAAGGGAAAATATATTAGATGAAAAAGGGAAAATATATTAGATAAAACGGGAAAAATACATTAAACAAAAGATATTGTAAAAATGTCTAAGTAAAGAGAAACCGCGCTTATAAATTAGAAGAAAACTTTTATAAGTTTTATTAAACCCTAAAGAATCTTTTTACTTTACTAAGTGAATTATAATAAAATAAAAAGATAAACAAAAGAGCTGAGTAAATAAAACTATATTTTTAAGGATAATAAACCCCGTGCAATTTCCATTACACGAACCATATTTCGACTTAACACCAATTGAGGTCACGCATACGAAGATTACAAAAAAAATAAAATATAACTAATTATATATAATAAACCTCCAGGTGTAACCAAACTTATTGCGCATACCCCTTTCAGCGCCTGACGAGTAGTTAGTGCCCAACTGAGATTAAATTCACCGTGACGTGATGATACACGATTACTAGTAATTCCATATTCATGTAGTCGAGTTTCAGATTACAATTCACGAATAGTTATGTCCAATTTTGAGGATTAGCTCCATTTCACAATATTGCTTCCCTTTGTAGAGGCATATGTGGCACGTCTATAGCCCACACTCATTAAGGCCATGATGACTTGTCTTGATCCCGTTTATCCTATCCAATCTAACGGTGAACTACTTTATATAAAAAATAAAGTAAGGGTTTTCGTTAATTAATGGAACAAACCAAAATCTCACGACATTAACTGAAGACAGCCGTGCAGCGCTTGTAAATATAAAAAAAAAATTCAAGAGGTGGTAAGGTTTTTCGCGGACCATCGAATTAAATAACATACTTCACTACTGGTTTCAGAAACGGTCTAATGATTTCAATTTCGGCGTTGCCACTTTACTCATGAGGTGGAATGCTTACACTTTCGTTTATAAACTAGTATCTAGCCTATGGCACTCATCATTTTCTCCTAGAACTACTGGGGTATCTAATCCTTCTCGCTACTCTAGGCTTCGTCCCTCAACGTCAGTTTTTACTTAGAAGAATGCCTTCGCCGCCATCCGTCTCACCTTTATTATCGCATTGTAACGCTACTTAGGTAGTTCGAATCTTCTCACATAAAACTCTAGGAAATTAGTTCCTACTAAGGCTTGATTTCCAGTCTAGGTACCCTTTAAACCTGTTAAAGATGAATAACACTTGTCTTCTACGTATTACCGCGACTGCTGGCACGTAATTTGGTCAAGACTTATAGATAAAATTTAGTCATTATCAATTTTTTATCTAGAACTTTATACGACTTATTCGTTTTTCATTCCTCCAAATTGCTGGTTCAGTCCTCAGACCATTGACCAATATTCCCCACTGCTGTACGTTACGCATTGGGCTTTTTTCAGACCCAATGTGGTCGATCGACCTCTCAGTCTCGACTACCGAAACCCGAGCTAGATTTAACTATTACTCTTTCGGGATAAACTAACATCTTAAAGCGAAATTTTTCTTTTTCTTTATTTTTATAAGGGATCTTATCATCCTTACTTTAAGGCAATTAACTTATCTTTTACTCACCTGTACACCACTACTAATTTTATAGTAATATACTATAAATTAGTCGTACGATTAGCATGTGTCAAGCATTTGGACAGCGTTCACTCAGAGCCATCATCAAACTCAATATAACTTTTAGTTTTTTTCTCTTATAATATCATACTGTTTTTTCTATTAAAAAAAAAAAAAGATCCGGCTATCTTTTTTTTTAATTATGAAGACATAGGCAAACACAAATATTTAAAAAATGAAAACTAATAAATAAAGCGGTTGAGATAAAACCGTGTGCTAGACCTAATAAGATTCCAGCCTGTAAACCTAGTAGTACATTACTTAAAATAGTCGCAAAATATACTAGCGTGTGTGAAACAGAAGAGTAAATAATAAAATACTGAATATATAAATAAAAAGTGATTATCTAAGTCTGCTTTCGGCCTTGTTTAATCCAGACCATTATCTCCCGAGTAGTCCTGTTCTATAGGTAAATTATCTATGAAATCATTCGTAGGAGTGGCTGACTCTGAAGCTTCAGGTTTTTGTCCTTGGCCAATATCCGGATTATTATTTTCACCTTGCACAATATCCGGATTATTATTTTCACCTTGCACAACATCCGGATTATTATTTTCACCTTGCACATTATCATTCACGGGACCTTTGCCAATATTAGGATTATTATTTATTATTTGATCTTCTATTTGTAACTGTGCTTTTACTAAATCTAGATGATTTGCATGTAAAGATTCTAATTGCATTTGGGCTTGATCTCTTCTATTCTGTAATTCTCTATACCTTTCACCCATATCTCCTACTATTGGACTAATAAAAGTATCTATTTTTTTACCTAGTTCAGTACTAGAAGAAGTACGTGTTAATTCTAAAGTGGCTTCTTTTAACTCAGACTCATTATCGTCTGGATTAAGAGATTGTATCTTATCAGTTAATTTACTTCTTTCTGTTCTACTTTTATTTGTAAGTTCTTGTACATGAAATCTTATTTGAAATGGTAGACTGTTAGTGTGATTTTCTTGTATGTCCAGAATTTCCTTATTACATGCGGTCAAATGGTTTGTAATTTCATGCCTTTTTTCGTCTGATTTTTCTAATAAAGATTCATTTTCCATTTTTTTTTTCTTAAGTTTTATAAACTTGTGCTTTAAGTATTAAATTTTAAGTAATAAAAATTTTATACTTATAAAATTTTATGTATAAATAAATAAACTTTATGCGGAATGATTATAAAAAAAACTTAAGAAAAAAATCATTAGACTATTAATATACAAAATATTATAAAAGTGACAAGACTTGAAGTTGCTTAATAATTACGATTTCATTCTAAGCGGAACAAAGTTACCTATTTTACTATATTTATTATTTATGCACGACTTTATATTTCGACTTATTTTAGGAAGTTGGCTTGATATATAGGTTATTATAATTAATAGGGCGAACTTAGTAAAAAAAAACTTTTATTAATTAAATTGTGCTATGTTCTAACGCCTATGTGCTAACTCATTTTCGAAGTGTTTTTTTTTTATAATTAGATAAAAATAATAAACATAATATGCGATTACTTAAAGGATAAAATAAGATTTGCATTAATTGAGTGCTTTACAATTTAAGGAGGGTAAAAAATCTGATAGTAAGGTAGTACACCACTCTCAGTGTAGGCTATTTTGATTATGGTTAAATATAAGCGGGTTCCTGTTTATCAACATATCCCCTAAATAAAACAAAATATATTTACTGAAGTTCGTTTCATAAGCCTAGTTATTAATTTATTTTCTTCTAAAAAAAAAAAATTTATTTTTTGTTATAAAATATACATATATTTAATTTGTTTCTGACTTTCCTTAGTTTACAAAACTCAATGCTGAATAAATAACACATTATCTAAATTTTCTAATGATTAATGTAATTCTAAACCGTCTTTTATATAAGAAGATGATAAAACAACAAAAACCTGTGCCTGTATGAAAGCAATCCCTATTTCTAATCCAGAAAATGCTATTATAAATAATAATGGTATTAAACCTAAAAATAGGTAAATAAATCCTTTATTTATTATATTATAAGTAAAACCGGATAAAATATTTAGAAGCATATGCCCACTTAAAATATTAGCCGCTAGTCTTAAACCTAGTGAAACATTTCTAGATAAATAAGAAATAAATTCTATCAAGACCAATAAAGGTAATAAACCTAGAGGACAACCTGAAGGCACTAATAAAGAAAAGAATTTTAGTGAATGGATTTGAAATCCTAATATTGTGGCACCAATAACTATTGTAAAACTTATAGAGAAAGTTAAAATAAAATGCGAAGTAGGTGCAAAGCTATAAGGTACCATACCTACTAAATTGTTTAATAAAATGTATATGAATAATGCACTTATTAAAGGAAAAAACATTTGTCCTTTGTTCGCGTTTATTTGATTTGTAACTATACTATAAACAGTGGCATAGATTGATTCCATGGTCAAAGATCAAGCATTTGGTGTAGCCAGTTCGTAATTTGTCGCTAATAGGTAAAAGGTTAATACGATTAAAGTTGCTATGGTTAAATATAAACCGATATTTGTTAAAGATATTTCAATATTACCTAAAATATCTAATTTTAAGCTAAATAAATTTCTTATTGTAAATTGGTCTAAAGGACTGCAGTTTCAGATTGGAAAAAAAAGCGACATTTTATAATTTTTTTGATATACTGTAAATGATAAATTTTTTTTATAAAAATTTTATGCAAAAAAAAGTGTTTTAATTTATTTAACTAAGAAAAGTGCTTTATTTAACTAAGTAAGGTGTTTTGTATAAGTCTCGATAAAAATACGATTGTTTTCCAATCTTTCTATCACGTTACACCTATTAGTTAAAATATGGTTTTTTCATATACCTAAATCCTCTATAGCTACACCACGACGACCAGTACGTTCCATAAATGTATGTGGAATATTAGTTAAGTCTATACCATATGTCCTTGGATGATTATATCACTCTACTATATTACATCTAACTAAATGAGTACTATTACAAACGGCTTCTAAATTAGACTTATTAGTGTCGCCCGCAAATCATAAAACATTTTTACCATATCAAGTTCTATGACAAAAAAGGGGTTTATCAGATACAACATTTTTAGGTAAATTAATATTGGAAACAAGATCCATAATTTCTTGATCAGTAAATGTTCTATTAGGTGTGGATCCGCTTAATAAGTTAATTGTAGATTGATTCGAAGTAGGTGCAGATGTTACAATATCTCAGTAAGCCCTAGAATTAACAAATAATCGCGGATCATAAGGGTTTACTGTAGGTATTTCCGCGTAAGGTCTACTATAAGTAGAATAGACTGGTCCACTAGTAGTTGCACTATTATTTAACAAGCGCGTACCAATTAACTGCTGATCCATTGATTGCGCACCCGTTACGCTAGGTATTCCATGATTATAGTGTAAAGGGTTAGTATAAATAGAAGGGATATTTTGATTAGTAGTTACGTTATTAATTGAGTTAACGTAAGTATGAAAAGGGTTAATAAAGTTACTATTAGATTGCACAGGTATAATAGAACTAGATGAAATGTTAGCATTACTGATACCAAGGCTACTAGGGGCTACGGGGTTTGTATAATATACGTTAGAGGTTTCTCTATTTGAAGAGGAATCTGTAACATGTGCTTGTATTGAATTTAATGGTAAGTCCGCCACTTCTTCCTTTCTTATCTCTACACTTGGCGGATTTGAGCGAGGTATAAGATTTTCTAAAAGAGAGTAATAATTTGCCTCACTATCATAAACATAATCAGACGAATCTGTAACGTGTGCTTGTATTGAGTTTAAGGGTAAATCCGCCACTTCTTCTTGTCTTATCTCTACACTTGGCGGATTTAAGCGAGGTATAAGATTTTCTAAAAGAGAGTCATAATCTATCTCCCTACCATAAACAGGAAAATCATTAGACTTATCTCTTAGAGCCGAGCTTGTATCAACTGAGTCACTACTTGTCTTTTGTCTTTTTCTTCTAGAATCGTCTTCTACAGCCAAACCTGTATTATCTGGGTCTGTATTTGGCCGTTTAGGATTATTAGGACCCCCCTGGTTAAGATTATTCACCTCAGGGAGTTCTCCCCTATCTCGACCATTCATAAATACGAAACCATTATTACTTAAAACAAAACAGTTCTGAAAAAATAGATATATATGTATAATAGTCACTGTACTATAAATGATAATACTTATTAAAGTAATAATAGAAATTAGAACTCTTATACCATCGAAATAATTTTTCTTGAAATAAGGTAAAAAACATATAGCTATGCTAAGACTAAGTTCACTTGTAATTAAATTATTATAAATAAATATATAAAAAATATAAAAAAAAAGTATCATTAAATAAAAAATAAAAGTCATAAATATAGGTACAAGAAATATCACAATACTTTTAAAAAAAATAGGATAAATAACCATAAACTTAACACTTATAATTTCAGAAATACAAATAAATTCATATCTTATGAATTTAAAGGTAAAACAAGTAGTTTCTCAGTGAAACATGGCAAAACTACAATGAATGCTATTATGATAGGTAATAATACTGTTCAACAGTAAGACATAAGTTGATCAAATCTAATTCTAGGAAAACTCGCTCTAACCCAAATAAAAGTAAATATAGCCAAACAAGATTTTATACCTAAAATAAGACCATATTCAGCTCCTTCTATTAAAATAAATATCAAATCCACATCATCATGTGTATCGTTTGTAAACAGGTTCAGTTCTGAAATATTTAAATTAATATAACCCCCTAAGAACAGAATACTTGTAAATATACAGATTAATACTATACTAGCATACTCTGCTAAAAAGAAAAACACGAAGATAGCGGCCGAATGCTCTGTCATAAAACCAGAAACTAATTCTGATTCTGCTTCGGCTAAATCAAAAGGTGCTCTATTTGTTTCTGCTATACAACCAATAAAAAAAATTAAAGCTATGGGCAATAAAGGTAATAAAAAATATACACCTTTTTGAGCTTCAATGTTACCGGTTAAATTTAAATTTCCTGATAATAAAATTACTAATAAAATTGCAGAACTTAAAATTAATTCATAACTAATTAATTGTGCGGTACTTCTCAATGAACCTAAAAAGGCATATTTCGAATTTGCAGATCATCCCGCTAATAATATACCATAAGTTGAAAGGGATGATACCGCTAACAAATATAATATACCTAATGGGATATCTCCTACCACTAAACCGGGACCATAAGGTATAACTGCATAACCTAATAATGAAAAAATTAAAGTTATTAAGGGTCCTAAGAAAAATAATATTAAATTAGCTTGTGTTGGTGATACACATTCTTTTAATAATAGTTTCAAAGCATCGGCAAAAGCTTGTAATAATCCATAGTATCCTACTATATTTGGTCCTAATCTTCTTTGCATACTAGCCATTGTTTTTCTTTCTGCCACAGTCGTAAAAGCTACTACCATTAACATCGGTATTACAACTAACAATACAGTTGCTATCGCTAACAAAATCTCTTTCATCTTATATAATTAAATGTAAATATTGATATAATTTGTTCTATCAATTTTTATTTCTGTTTCTATTTCTATTTTTATTTTTATTTTTATTTTTATTTTTATTTTTATTCTTATTTTTTAGTGTATGTGTAAAGGTACTTTTTAATACATAGAGAGCATTTAATCCAAGTATAATTTTTTCCAATTTTATAGCTTAAAAGGTTTATATTACGGATTATAAAATATAAGCATAAAAGATCGTTTTCACTTTTTTTTATATAAAAATCGGCAAATAATGGAGATATTCAGTTTGTGTAGCCGTATTTCTAATTATAAAAATATTCGCTTTAATAACCGGTCTAGTATATTTAGCGAATAAGCCATATCCCTAATTAATGTAATCAATTTATCCTTTGTTTATGTTTACATCGGTAAATAAACCATTCTTAGAGCTTGTAAAATATCTTTATTAAATAATCTGCTTAAGAAAAAGGCTTAAAAAGAGAAATAATATATAATGGCGCTTTAGCCATATTAAAAATATGACCTATCGAGTCATAATATTAATTTAGATCCGCCGTCAAAGTTTTTAATATGAATAAAGATTGTTTACTTTATTTTATAACTTTATTTATTTATAATTAAGGCACAGATATGCTTTAAGCATAAAAAATAGGTGCAACATATATAGTTACACTTAAAATAGTGAATATTTAGAGAAAAAATGGAAAGGCTGTTTTAGTAGTTGGAGCACTATTAGATAATTATAAAGTTTTATATTTTTACAAAAAGTTAATATAAAACTTTATATAATTAATAGACCATTTACTGTACTAGTAAATAAAACGATTATTAGTATAAATGGAGAAAGGTTAGATGAATAGGAAAAAAATATTAACTTAAATTCCGGTAAACAAAGTTAATCTATCTGCGCCTGCTACATTCAAAATGTCCGCCGCAATAGTGTATTTTCCCATTAAAAATACGCCCAAATTATATAACTCCGCATGTTTAGCCGCTAATGTAGACGCAAGAACACTGTTAATTGTTTGCATATTATTAATTATTATATTCAAATTAATTAATATATGGTTTATAGTCTTAATAAGATCAGTTAAAAAATGTAATAGAAGAGTAACATCGTTTACAAAAACATAACCATAACCCGTAAAACTAATTAAGCCTTGAACCACAAGTATAGTAGCTGAAATGGCCGCAATAACTAAATTAATTATAGTTACATCCGTAAAATTAAGACTTGTTACAATATAATTAAAAAAATTATCCGTGAAACGAAGTTGGCCTAAACTAGTACTTCAGGCGCTGGGTATACCTTGAGAAAAATAACATATAGAGTTTCATAGTATCATTTATTTTTTTTATTTTTTTTAATGCTCTCTTCGTCTGCATCTTGGATTATTTAATTTTTAATCCCCTTTTTTTTTTATCTTTTTTAAGTTTACTATATAATAAATATGCCTTAAAATGCATATAGTTAGTAACTTTTGGTTTATTTTTTATAAGTTTTATAAACCAAAAAATAGAGCTTTTTTTATAACTTAAAGTAGAGAGATTTTTATAAAAAAACTCTAGATATCTGTTTTTTTGAAAAAAAATAAACTTATAATCTTTACTTATTTTAATTATTAAAAAAAATTATATATATATTTGTTTGCTCTAATATTGTAGATTATTAATGTGTAAACATATTTTAAATAAAGGTATAAATCTAGGCAATAAATATTTAGTAAATATTTAGATTATTAAGGTTAATAGGCTGAAAATGAATTTTATTATATTTACAAAGAAGAATGGTAACAATTGTAGCGTTTTTAATTAAGAAAAAATAAATGAATTAGAATAATATAGGTTAAATTTCTCTAATATTATATGTTATTAATATGTAAACGTGTTTTAAATAAACGTACAAATCTAGGTAATAAATATTTAGTAAATATATAGATTATTAAAGTTAATAGGGCGAAATTAAATATTACTTGATTTACAAAGAAGAATGGTAACAATTGTGGCATTTTTTTATTATAAATTTTTTAATGCTATCTTCGTCTGCATCTTAGATTATTTGATATTTAATCCCCTTTCTTTTTATCTTTTTTAAGTTTACTATATAATAAATATGCCTTAAAATGGATACAGTTTGTAACTTTTGGTTTATTAATATAAGGTTTTATAAACCAAAAAAATAGAGCTTTTTTTCATAACTTAATAAAGTAAAGAAATTTTTATAAAAAAACTCTATCTGTTTTTTGAAAAAAGCTATAAATTTTTACTTAATCTTTTGCATAAATAACTTAAGATACTTAATAATAAGTGTAAATATAATTAAGCTCCAATTTGGTCATATAATCAATATAGAAATTTAGGTAAACTTACAGATTGGATTGCTATAGGCATAGAACTATGTAAAATACCACAAATTTCTGAGCATTGTCCAAAATAAGTACCCTCTCTATTTAAGTAAACGGAAGATTGATTTAATCTACCAGGATAAGCATCACATTTTATACCTAGTGATGGACAAGCATAAGAATGTATCACATCTGCACCACCTACTATAAATCTAGTGTGCGTTAATTCGGGTATTATTACTCTGTTATCTACTTCTAACATTCTAAGTTTACCTATTTCTAGATCACTTTCTGGTACTATATATGAATCAAACTCCACAAATTCTTCCTCATTATTTGTGAAATCCGGATATTGGTAACTTCAATATCATTGGTGTCCTTCACCATATATAACTAAAGATGGATCTATTACTTCATCCATAAGATATAATAGTTTAAAAGAAGGAAAGGCAATTAGAACTAAGATTAAGGCAGGTGTTATAGTTCAGATTAGTTCTACCAAAGTTCCATGATTTACATACTTATTAGAAATTTTGGCTAAACGGTAATTCAAAATAATAGATAACATTATTCAGCTTACTGCAAATAAGATTATAGCCAGGTAAAACATAATATTATTATGTAATTCTTCCAACCCTTCCATCTGTGGTGTGGCATTATCTTGAAAAAATAGACCTCAGGGTTCCGCTACATCATTTAGGCTAAAATTAAAAGGAATACTTAATAAATGGATTAAATTTTGCATTTTTTCTTTTTATTTTTTATATATAAATTTATTTAATTTGATTGGCTTTTATGATTAAAAATTTTTCGATTATAAAAAAAATAAGTAAAAAAATCTGTGTATCTCAGGCTTTAATTAAAAACCGAAGCGAGCAATTGTTAAATAAATCTGAGATTTACTTAGGCCTAAGCAAGATATATTTACTAATCTTCGTTTTATAAGCGTCGTTATGATTATATTTTATTAAAAAAAAATATAGCTTTTTTTTATAACTTAGTATAGCCTTGTCCGCTGTGGCTATATCTAATGAATTCATGCAAAGCATGAATGTATATAAATTATTAAGTAAATTTATACCTAATTTTTTTGAACGAGTAATTTACTGTATTGCATATAACTAAATAAATAGCTTTACAAAAGGCTAAAAATTATATTTACTAAAGTATCTATAAAGCATAAAAATTTTAATTATTTTTCATAGTAAGAATTATTAAAGCATGTATTATTATAAAAATATTAAATTCATTATAATAACTTATATTAATATATGCAATTAAAGCAATAAGTATATACAAGGCATAATTAGTAACCACCCCTGTACTTAAAGAATCAATTTTCTTACTTATATCAGTAAATTGTTTTTCTAAACCAAAAGGTCCAAAAAGTTCTACAGCACCTTTATCCAAAACTTTAGTAGTTTGTGCACCTAAATTTATAACCGTACCAGATATGTAACGATTATAAAACATTTCCACTAAAAATCTTTGATTAAAAAAACTAAATATATTAAAACCAAATCTAGAAAATTTAAAATTGATAAGAAGTTTAGGATAAAATTCCGTAAAAAAAATAGAAATTATAGTTAATGAAATGGTAAAAAATAAAGGTAATAATTTATAAAAAGTATTAAGTGCAAACTCAGTATCTAACATAATTTCATGGTTAGGATGTATAAATAAAGCATTATCTGAAAAAAAATCAGAACCTAAACCAATAAAAAGATCTTTACTTATATAACCAAAAAATATAGAAAATAAACCCAATATAACTAAAGGAGTACTCATGAAAACATCCCCTTCGTGTGCAGATTTATTAGGTTTATAGTTAACTAAAGGACCGTTAGGATTAGTTAAGAAAGTCAAATATAGAACTTTAACCGAATAAAGTGTAGTAAACATTGCACCAATAGTAGCAATAAAATATACAATAATACTAGAAAGTTTATATTGACCGTAAGCAGATTCTAAAATAAAATCTTTAGAATAAAAACCAGTCATAAAAGGAAAAGCCACTAAACTAAGAGAAGCAGTTAACATAAGAGAATATGTTAAAGGTAAATATGAAATTAAACCACCATATTTTCTAAAATCTTGATTATCTGCTACCGCGTGTATAACCGCACCAGCACATAAAAACAATAAACCTTTATAAAAAGCATGATTAATTAAATGAAATAAGGCAATAGTGTAACAAGATAAACCAATCGCTATAACCATCATACCTAATTGCTTTAGCATATACGATAGGCTTTATATTTTTCTTTTATTTCTTTTATTATATTTATGTGTTTTAGGCTTTATATGTATATATGTATGTGTATATCTAAAGCCTAAAACATTAAACAGTAAAATAGATATAAAAAACAAATGCCACTACGTTTAGCAAATGGACCATTTCTTTATTAGTTTTTGTATTTTTCCCATTTATCACAAAATAAAACTCATTTCTTTAGTAGATTTGGATTTTTACTATCTATACCTGAATTTACTTCATAAAAATTCTTTATTAAGTTAATACGGGTTTTTTTCATAGTTCTTAAAGGGTATTTTTCAAAATAGTTATCCACTAGGTTAAATAATTCTTGTTTTCTATAAACTATATATTTGAATGCGTCTCCTTTTTGATTACTATAGTCTACACGACCTCCATATACTTTTATAAGAGGATCTAGCAAGTATTTGTTTTTCTGTGTGGCTGAAATAAAAACTTGTTTAGATGACTTACTAAAATATACAGAACCATCACTATCTATAAATCCACTAAACCAAGCATTATTAAAAGTTAATTCATTAGGGTTTATAAGTTTTATATTAAATTTATTACATAGCTTGTTCATTTGTAACAAACGAGTTGGATTTCTAATTTCGCCGTTAACGGCTTCAATTAATTTCATTAAACCTTTACGATTACTTAAGTTATAACGTAAAGCGTTAGCGTTAGATATGGGTTTTATACTACCACCAAATTTATGTAAAATTTGATATAAAGCATCTTTGTCTCTTATATCCATTACAATATACAAACGACTCGATCCTTTTTTGCTTAAAATAAAATGACCATCTCCATCTATAACTCCCGCTAATCATTCGTTAAATCCTTTGTTTTTTTCTCACTCTTTTCTATCACAAGCATATGTATTATATTTTCTAAGCATGGTCTTATTTGAAAAATGAAAAAAATAAACTAATATCAAACGTATGGCCTCTGAGATTCCTACTAACTTGCTTATAATAACAAACTTTCATTTTTCAACCTTTAGTATGAAACTAAATGGTAGTCAAAGTATTTTGATAAATGAATTAAAAAGCTTATCATTAATGTAAATATTGTAATATTCACGAGCTTTGGTTATCTGCGAATTAGACTTTAAATCCTCTACGCATATAGTTTGATGCCTGAATACGAATAATTGTATATTGTATTCTTGAGCCAATTGACTCATAGTTGAATAAGCTATAACTTTTTTTATATCTTGTTGAAATAAACCGATAAGAGAACTAAATACAGTTGTAACAGCACCTACTCATAGACATAATAGTAAAACAGTTGAACTATATTCTATTAAAGGAGAAGCTCTCATTAATAAATAAACCCCTGCTGTAACCATAGTAGCCGCATGTATAAGAGCGGAAACCGGAGTAGGACCTTCCATCGCCATAGGCAATCAAACATGTAAACCAATTTGTGAACTTTTAGCCATAGCACCAATTAATAAACATAAACCAACCAAAAAAATAAGCGTTTCGCTAAAAAAAGGAGATAATGAAAATACAGTAGTATAATCCACATTACCAAAAGATCATAAAATAGCAAACATACCTATAGTTAATACATAATCACCCACTCTATTTGTAAAAAATGCGGCTAAAGAACTTTGATTTGCAGCAATCCTTGTGAATCAGAAACTAACTAACAAATAAGAACATACTCCTACACCTTCTCAACCAACAAACATAACTAAAAAATTATCTCCTGTTACTAAAATTATCATCATAAAAGTAAATAAGCTTAAATAACTAAAAAATCTTTGGTTATGTGGATCATGACTCATATAACCTATAGAATATATATGTACTAAACTAGATATAATCAATACTGGTATTAACATAGAAACTGTAAGAGAATCAAAATTAAATGCTCAAGATACATTTAAATATTCTGCATCTATTCATCTAAATAAATGTATTTTTACTGGACTTTTATTTAAACCTGCTT
The DNA here is from genome assembly GCA_946598075.1 of Artocarpus hirsutus. Lineage (NCBI taxonomy): Eukaryota > Viridiplantae > Streptophyta > Magnoliopsida > Rosales > Moraceae > Artocarpus > Artocarpus hirsutus. The sequence goes on from CAMOHE010026727.1 coordinate 15,784, forward strand.
CTATAAAAGCGAATAGTGCTAAAATAGTGGTTGTTATAAGACATGTACATGTTATTATTTGTGATCCGCTAACCCCGACTTTTCTACCAAAAAAACCGGATATTATTGATCCTAATAAGGGTAATCCTATTAAAACTAGATACATTATTTATTTTCTATAGCGATTGATCCACGCAATCTATAAAAAGCCACTAATAGACCTAAACCAATTGCAGACTCTGCACCGGCTATAGCTATAATATATATAGAAAAAATTTGACCTAAAATATCATCAAAGTTATGGCTACTTAATAAAATAAGGAAAGTTATGGATAATAGCATTATTTCAATAGAAATAAGCATCAATATTATATTTTTTTTATTTAAAACAAAACCTAAAGTTCCAACTAAAAATAAAATTAGTGAAAATCTCATATTTACCGCTGATTAATCATGTATATGGTAAACGGGTAAATACCTTGAATTGAACAAAGATCTACTATGCCACAAATAGCGGTTTTACCTTTAAACTACATCTACCACTAAAAACTTTTTAGTTAGGCAACATATAATAATAAGAAAGCCATCATTAATGCGAATAATCCTGTAGCTTCTGAGAAAGCGAAACCAAGAATAGCGTAAGAAAATAATTGTCCTCTTAAAGAAGGATTTCTAGATACACCTATTATTAATGCACCGAAAACTACCCCAATTCCTACACCGGCTCCTATTAATCCTGTTGTTGCTAAACCTGTTCCAATTATTTTTGCCGCTTGTATCATTTTTTCCATCCAGTACCCGTACTACAGAAGAAGCTTCTGCATCATTTTCTCTTATTTAGGATTTGAACCTAAATGGGAATATTAGAAGTATTCTACTTTACCATTAAGTTAATAAGAAATAGGAAGAAAAGGATTCGAACCTTCGACAGCAGATTGCTATTGAGTTTACAGCTCAACCCGTAAACCAACAAACGGACCCTTCCTTTAGCTTATTTTCCTTAGATCATTATACCAAGAGAGAAATTCGAATTCTCATTATTAACGCATGAAATTAACGTTCTAACCAATTGAACTATCTTGGCTCATTTAAGGCTAGAATGATTTGAACACTCACCTGAGCTGTCATGAGCAGCTTGCTCTACCAATTAAGCTATGGCCTCTTTTAAATAATTTTTTTCTAAATTATTTTCGCCTTTAAGATGACTCGAACACCTAACCCAAATATTAACAGTATTTTGCTCTACCTTTGAGCTATAAAGGCTTTGATTAGGAACAAGGAAGAATCGAACTTCTACTTATTGATCTGCAATCAAAAGGCAAACCTTTTGCAGCTTATTCCTGTATTTAAATAATTTATTCTAATTTTTATGTAAAGCGGAAAAGACTTGAACTCCTATTATAGTGTCCGTAGCACTAAGTTTTACCAATTAAACTACCGCTTCTCTGTTTTTATTTTTTTTCACTTTTTTTACACTTAAAAAAAATTATGTTGGAGCGATTCGAACACTCAATTGTAAATACCAAAAATTTATGACTTGCCTATTAGTCGACAACATATTTTATAGGTGACAAGACTTGAACTTGCATAGTAAAAACTATTCCGTCCTAAGCGGAACCTGGTTACCAATTTCAGCACACCTATTTTTTATGCTCGAGATAAGATTTGAACTTATAACCTAAACAGCTTCAGTGTTCCGCTCTACCAGATTGAGCTTCTCGAGCTTTTTTCTTGGAGATATTAGGATTTGAACCTAATACTACGAAGTGCAAGTTCGTTGTTTTACCAGTTAAACTATACCCCCTTTTTATTTTTATTTTTATTTTTATTTTTATTTTTATTTTTATTTTTATTTTTATTTTTATTTTTATCCGAGAAACGACTTGAACGTTTACGATATTTATCAATAAATCTTAAGATTATCCTGTCTACCAATTCCAGCACTCGGATTTACCCATTTACAAAAAAAAATGGGGGGTAAACGTGATAGTACTTATACCAGTATTAAAAAGATAACTCTATAAATATCTGGATGTCCAAAAAATCAGAAAAGATGTTGGTATAATATTGGGTCTCCTCCTCCGGCTACTTCAAAAAATGATGTATTGAAGTTACGATCCGTCAGTACTTAAGGGATATATTTAATCTTGTCCTATATCATCCAGAGGATTATGATCCTGAGGTAAAGCATCAATGAAATCAGAGGTTGGTGTAATAGTATCTAAAAGTTTTTTTTTATCTATAACTTGTTCCAACTCTGACTTATATTGATCCTTAGTTTCTTTATATGAATCTAGGTTTTTTTCTAAACAATCCATGTCAACCGTGGGTCCCACTGATTCACCTAGTTTATTTGAAATATTTTCACTGTAATTAATAATCAATTTGTGTCGTTTTTTTATATGCTCCTCCTCAGAATCCAGGTCTTGGAGGTCTCTAACATCATCTGTATAGGATTTATTTAAAAGCTCGTCATCCAATACCCGCGATTCATTATCTCTTTTTCTTTTTTTTTCTTTAGACTCCTCTTGTTCTAAAGCCATAGAATTTTTAAGTTTAGAGTGTTCTGGATCAGATTCTGGAATAAGGGCTTTTAACTTTTCAATAGCTTTATCCTGAAGATTGTGAAGGTCTACCGCCACATCTGCATAATTATCTGAAGTTTCATCTCGATCCTCATCCAATTTACGAATTTTTTTTTCTAGTTTTTCTTTAAGTTTATTATTTTGGCTAAGCATTTTTGGTTTTTAACGATTTTTTAGATATATATTATTTAATTTTTACTTATATTATTATTTTTAGTTTTAGTTTTAGTTTCATTTTTTTGGAAGTTTACTGTAGATAATAATGGATGGTTTTATGATTTATTTAATTTTTATATCATTAGTGGAAATTTTGTACTTTTTTAAAATTTATTAATTAAAACTTTTATTAAACTTTATTAATATTTATTTTATTTTTTTTTTATAAGTTTCGCTAAATTTCTTAAATTTATTTCGAATAAGTTAGATACATTTATTTTTTAGCTTTTTACTATATAAAATTTTATATAGTAAAAAAATTTTTAAACTTAAGTAAAGCCTGTTTTTTTAGTTATATATAAGTAAAGCTAAGACCTACGGGACTTGAACCCA